>CAJVPM010000237.1:0-20532 GCA_910592325.1 Scutellospora calospora | reverse complement strand
TCAGATTTTTTTTTTTTTTTTTTTTAGACGTATAACAAACTATCAATCAACTTTTTTTTGTTTTATCTTTTTTTATTGTATTCAAGCTTTTATTGAATAAATAATACTTAACTGTTAACAATAAAAATTTACAATAATTTATAACGAACTATCAAAGCAACTATATTTTGTTTTATCTTTTTTTATTATTTTCGAGCTTTTATTGAATAAATAATACCAGATACTTAATAAAAATTTACAATAATTTTGGTTTCTAGTTTATAGATATTAATTTCGATCTATTATATCGGTTATACCACCGATTCCAAATTCGAGTTGCTGTCTAATACTCAAATTGCGATAGATCTTCTACAAGCTTATTAGTAACTTCTCTAGGTAATATAGTAGAGTCTTTATATTCTTCAAGCGTTTTCAAAATACTTTCTTCCTCGGGCGTAGTCTTGTGCACTATATATAGTTTTCGGAATGTGAATTCGAATGACTTGGAAGATATAACAATTTCAGATAATAGAGCTGACTGCGAATCTTCATTTGTTTCTTCAACTTCCATATCATCTGATTCTGGAATTTGTGATAAGCTACTTACTTTTACTTTTAGTGTTTGGTCAGTTTCCTCTCTTCCACGTTTCTTTTTGTTTGGCACCTTCATAGGTACAACATCCAGTTTACCTCATCCTTTTTTTACTTGAACAGTGGTATGGTAGATATCTTCTTCAACGATCTTAGTCATTCTGTTAATTCCTGATTGGTAACACTGGGATATTCGTCGATAACTATCATTTGACAACTGTATAGACTTCTCAAATAAGGCATGTAATTCTGGCTGTGAGCTATTAAAACTAGATTTGAGCTCGCTAATAAGTTTCCAAAGAGCTTCTTGACGATCCTTAATAGATCTGTGACTTTTGCTTATTGACTGGTCTTCAGTAAACTCAGAAATTTGGAAGATTAAATTAAAGTTGGTGACTTTGTGAGAGTATTGTATTAATAGTTCTGTAGTAAGTTAGAATTGTTATATTTTGTATAGCTAATCCTTTATCCTTAGTAGAAAAATTGTTTTAAGTAAAGAGTTATTATTAAAAAGTCGATCTATATTTGATACAGAGACTTTTTGAATTATATTTGAAAGTGTAGAAAGATTAAAAGATAAAGGATTAGTTAGTATTATATTATTTGTATTTTTTGCAAGTGAAAGAGATTTTTTAGTATATATTGTGAATAGACAAAAGAGTTTGGTTTGTTGAGAAAGATAGAGAGTAACTATTTGTAAAAGATATTTAAAGGATAGTTGTAGAATTAAATTGAATAATTTAGATATTTGAGTTAGTATAAGTTTTTTGTATCAAGTTAAAGAAAGGAAATTTTCTATTTTGTTAAGAATAGCTTCATATGTAGGTTGTATTGAGCTATTGCTATCTAAAAAGATACCAAGATATCTTAATACTTCTGTATATTTACAAGATATTATTATTTGATTATTGTATTGAAGTTATTAGTATACTTGTTGGCTTATTAATTTGGGATGAATATGTAAAAGATCTGATTTAGTAGGATTAATTTTAATGTTGTTTAGTTTATATAGATTATTAGTATCATTAAGAATATTTTGCATAGTTTGCAAGTTTTTTGTATACTATGTAGTATCATTTATATAAGCTAGTAGTAGAATAGTTATAGGTGTAGAGTAGTATTAAGAGATTGTTTTAAGGGGTAATAGTGTTTAAATTTTTAGAAAAGAATTTTGATATTTGTTATTTATAAAAAAAAGTATAAGATTATAATATATTTTCTATAGTAGAGGAGAGTAGGTTTTTCCTTATTCAATACTAGATCTGATATTAACTGGAGAAGTAAGACCAAAAGTAGTAATTATTTGAGTTTGGCATTGTATATATAGTTCAGTTATGAAGTCTATACTTTGAAGAGGTATTCCAATTCTTTTACAAGTATTCTAAAAATGTATGATATTAATTTTATCAAATGCTTTTGATATATCTTAAAAAAGAATCTATGCTTCCTTTTTGTGAAGTTTATAATGTTCAATAGTGTTACAGAGAATTTGTATTAGAATATGAGTGGATAAGTTTTTAGTAGCAGCAAAGTTAGAGCTTGTGTAGAGCAATAATTTTATTTAAATATTGAGTAAATATTTTAGTTAGGCATTTTTTAAGAAGTTCTAAAATAGAAATAGTTCATATTTGATTTAGTGTATAATCCTATATAGATTTTTTTGGAATTAAGAATATGTTAGATGTTTTCTAAACTGTTTGAACTTTCTGTAGATGAAGACAACAACTAACAAATTGCTTTAAAATATGTTAAGCTTTAGAACAAGTATATTTGATATATTCATAGCTAGTTTCTGAAGGACTAGTTACTTTTTGTAGAGAAAAGTTTTTGATAACAGAGGTTCATTCTTCTTCTGAGATTTCTAATAAAAGATTTTAAAAATATTTTTTATTTTCTGAATATAGTTTATAAAATTTATAGTAATCAGATATTGGAGAGATTTGTAAAAGTAGTTTTTCATTAAAATATTCTTAAAGTAAGAGTGAATTGCTTATTAGATTTGTTGTTGTTATGTAAGAAGAGTATTGTTATTAGTATTTAATCTATCAATATTTATATTGTTATATTTTTTAAGTATATTTCAATAGAAAATTTTTAGTGAGTTTTTAAAGGTTTGGTTGAATTCTTCAATTTTTGTTGAATTTCTTCTTGTGTTTGTTACTTTTGTTAAAAATTTAATGTATTTTTAATTTGTTGAAATTCAATTTTAATTGTTGAGAGAGAAGAAGAAGAGTTATGAAGTTGATTATCTTGATATTGTTAGTTGTATATGGTAATTAGTGAGTAAAAGTTTTCATGATTAAAATAATTTTTAAGAAACTAAATTTGTTTGAAGTAGTAGTATAGAGAAGAGAGTTTAGTATTTGAATGCTCTTTAATTCTATAAATAGTATTAATTTTTTTAAAAGGAATATGTTTAGTAGTAGCTTTGGATAGAGCTTTATATATTTTGTTCCAAAGTAAGTTGAGTTGGTTTTGTAAGCTAATGTTAGTTAGTTGGTTTTGAAGTTGTTGTAAGCTTTGAGAAGTTTAATTTGCATATTTTTCAAGTTGTTTTTTGTTGCATTTTTTCTATAAAAAGCTTTTCCTAGTTTTTTGTTTAGTTGGAGAAGATTGGCTAATTTGAAATGATAGTTCTATTGTTATTAGTTGGTAGTTATATTCTAATTGAAGTACAGATATTATATCTGTATAGTCAATTAGTGTTATACTAATATTGGTCCAAATATAATCAATTCTACTATATGAATTAGTTCTTGAGAATGTATACTTAGATAGTTTAGAAAAGAATAAGCAAAATGTGTCTTTAAATTATTGACTTACTAGAAATTTAATAAGTTTTATTCTGGAATTGAAGATTTTTTAGCAGGAAGTCTATCTAATTGAGGGTTTGGTACAATATTAAGGTCACCTATTATAATAATTTTGTATATTGTATTTAGATATAGTTTAATTATTTCTTCTTATATTTCTTTTCAAAGTTGTTTTTTCTTTGCAGTTGGTAGATAGATTTGTAAAAGACAGATTGAGTTGTTTTTGAAATGTAAATCAATGCCTATAATATGATTATTAAAGTTATGTGATCTGGCAATATATTTAGATATAGAGTAGTGTATAAATATGCTAACATCAGCTTGCTGAGAGTTAGTATAAGAGCTCCAAAAGCTTATATAAGTTAGTATTTCCTTATTAAGAAACTTTTCCACTTTTGTCAACAGATATGTTTTTGAAATACCAAAAATCTTGTACTTGTTTTCACTAATTAGATCTAGTAAAAAAAGTTGTTTAAAGGGTGTAGAGAGGCTATTAATATTAATTAAAGCAATATTTATATCTAAGAATTTGTTTTCAATATTTTATTAATTGTTTAATTAGATGTAAAAGAAGATAGATTGTTAGTTAGTAAATTATTATTTTTAGAAGAAATTAGTTGATGAGTAGTTAGTTGTTGAGTTTGTATAAAGAGTTCTGTATTGATTTGTAGAGTTTGGAATTTGCTTATACATATAGATAAATTGTAGTAGTTTAGAAGTTAGTTTGATTCTAGAATTTGATGATTCTTGAGAATTGGTTTGTGCAAATTAAGATAGATATAAGTTTCTGTAAAAGTTTGATTTATAGAAATAAGAATTAGTTGTGAGAAAGAATGATTAGATAAATGTATAAGAAAAGAGCCTAGAGTTTCATTTTTTTTGAGTAGTAGTAAGTTGTATTGTTGAAGAAATAGATTATAGCATATATTAGTTATATTTTGAGTTGAAGTTGAATTAGATAAATTGTATACATGATATGATCTAAATGATATTAGTAAATATATATTGAAATTTGAATCTTCTAAGGCACTCACTGTATTCTTAGCTCTCACAGATATGGAGAATACTAAAGTCTGCTCTGTATGTTAAGTCTAACTATTATAAACTTAGTCCTTCATGTAAATAGGCTTTACTGCCTGTTTACTTATATTATTCTCCTTATTAACTACAATGAGTGTATTTTTTAATAAGGTAGTAGCTATATTTATGAATTTAGAAGACTCTATTGTTGAAAAGAATTTTCTAAGAAGTAAAGAGAATCTTCAAGCAAAGAAGGTTCTATAAAGTTTATATTAAATTTATTAAAGAAGAAGTTTTCAGCTTCAGGAAGAGCTTCATCTTTGTAATATTTAATAATTTGTTATAGTATTGATTGCTCCTCTTTAATCATATCAAAGTAAATGAGTATTAATTATTTTTGTAGTTATGTAGTCAATTGCTTTTTCTTTTGTAAAGTTATGTATATTATGATTTTCTGCAGCTGTGTGATAGTAAATATTGAGGTATTGATAGAAGTAATAACTTTATCATTATAGATATTTAGTTGTTTTATTTTGTTTGCAGATAAACTCCTCAGCTTGATCAGCTAATTCATTAATTAATTTTAAAAGAATTGGTTTTGAGAAATTATCTTCATGTTTTCTATCAATTTCAAAAATTGAATGATCAATTGTAGGGAGTTTTCAGATTTCACTATCTTTTTTTGAGTATGTGATATAAGATTGTTTAAAGATTAGTTTAAACAAAGCAGAAAAGTTATGCTTATCTTCTTTAATATGAGGATATTCTTTTGAATTGCAATTAAGTATATAGAAATTTGCAAGACAAATATATTCAATTCATCTTTTAGAATAGTTTTTAGGTTTTTGGATATTAGTTTCAGTTGAAAGCAATTTTTTAAGTTAAATAATAAATTGTTGTCGAACTGTTACTGCTCACATAACTCTAATTACAAACCTAACTTATAATCAAGCTAAAGCTGTAGCATGTGATATTATTTTTAGTTGCTAATATAGCACACCTCTCAAAAACCCTAAACAAATTATTCAAACACTTTTTGCTAAATATACTCAATACTCCCTTGCCTTTTATTTATCTACTTCTTTTGATATTATCTCTTTTAATTATTACTTTGAACAATTAAATAATCTAGTTGCTGATAACCCTTTCTTCATTTAAAGCCCACAAATAGCCTTAGGAAATTTAGGATCCTTTATCATTAATTTAGACAATACCTCTTTTAAATTTAGTACTCAAATATAAGATAGTTTAAGTTAAAGTTTAGAACCAGAAAATATAATTATAGAACTCTAACATATTACATGTCAACTTCTTTACAACAAAAATACTACTTATATTAACTTTCCTCCATGAGATAGAAATAGAACTCCTTCATCTTCTTTCACTAACATACTTCTTCTACTACTTATTAAAACCTCTAATGTACAAATAGTACAAAAAACCTTTGATCATTATATCTTTAATCTTGCTATTACAGAAATTGTCTAACAAGCTCAATGATTTACTAATTTTATTTCTAGAACTACTTCTTTTTCTAATTCAATAGATAATATTCTAAATCTACCTAAAACTATTCTCAACTCAATCTTTCTTTCAAAAACTCTTCTCATTACACTCCTTTTTATATTATACCTTCCAACAACAACTTCCTCTTCTTCTTACTACTACTCTCCAGATTCTCCAAGAAGAAAACAAACTAGAAACTTTTGATCAAATTCCTTCTCTTCAAGAAACTGCTAATAATTCAACTAATAAACTATTTAATAAGATAGTTCAATATTAGGTTGATAACTATTTTAACAATAACAAGAATAACTAAAAAGATAAGATAGTTCAAATTCTAGATAATAACAATCTCAATAATAATAATAATAACTAAGAAGAATTAGATCTTAATAATCTTTTTGAACTTAAAAATAACTTAGAAGCAGAACACCAAGAAGACTCTGATTATTAAACTATTTAGAATACAAACCAGAAATAAATATAGATGACCAAGCTAACAAGAAGCTTCTGAAGCTATGACTGCTATGACTGCTTTAGCCAATGTTCTAGGAGCTAGTAGTAAAAAATCTTTAGTTAAAATAGAATTTTTTTGTGATAACAGCACCCAAAACTCTATAACATAGCTAGAAGAATTTGAAAAGGCTTGCAAAGCTAACTAATAGAACCTTGCTTGCCAACTTGAATTAGCTTTTGCTTATTTGAAAAGCAATATATAAGAATAGTTACGAAGTTTAGGTATGCTCCAATATACTTCTATTATGATGAACATGAAAATGAAGTTGATAGTACAAGAATCTATAGTTTTACTCATATATTTAGAAAAAGATTTTGTATCTCTAAACAAAAAGCTACATGGCAAAAACAACTTTTTGCTATACAACAAGGATCAGATACTGTTGATACTTAGTTAATAAGTTTAAATAGTTAAAAGAACAGGTAGACCTAGATGATGATTTCTCTAACTTATTCCTCATCCAACTCTTTATATAAGGGCTATGACCTGAATATACTATCAATGTCTAAGTATTGGAACTAGATATCCTTAACAATGCTATTG
The DNA here is from genome assembly GCA_910592325.1 of Scutellospora calospora. Lineage (NCBI taxonomy): Eukaryota > Fungi > Glomeromycota > Glomeromycetes > Diversisporales > Gigasporaceae > Scutellospora > Scutellospora calospora. Next base: position 13,566 of record CAJVPM010000237.1, on the reverse strand, counting down.
CTATTACTCATAGATAGGAAACAGGACAACTTATAGCTTCTCTAACTCATAACAATACTGACAAAGCAATTAAAAGTTTAACTAAACAAATTGCTAAGCTTAGTATCAACTTCATTAAGAAACAGAATAACTCTACCTCTAAACCAACCTACTACTCCAACAATGAACTTTCTCAAAACTAATCTAATGATAATAACAACAATAGATCTTCTTGAGATGCTACTTGCTACTATTGTAGTAATCAAGGACATTATATAAAAGATTGCTATATTAGAAAAAGTGCTAACAATAGAGACTAACCCTATAGAGAATCTCACTATCTAGATAGTTACTTTCATAATAATGATAACTATTATTCAAGTGATAGAAGGTCTAGTAATAATAATAACTATCATTCTTATGATTACTCTTGATCAAAAGACAGAAATATATCTTAAGACTATAATTACTACAATAGCAATTGCTCTCTAAGTCAAGAATGAAATAGATCTAGAAACTAATATTCAAACTATAATAGAAATAATAAAAACAGAGATAACTCTAGAGATAGATCCAGAAACAGATCAAGAAATAGATTTTAGGAAAGATCCTCAACTTCATACTCTTGAAATATTTATACTGTAGATACTAAAAATGACTACAGCTATGAACAATTTGAATCATTCTTCTTCTAAGAATTATTGCAAATAGCTATAAATGAATATTTCTCAGAACTTTCTTAGAATGTTAAGCTTAATCAAACTGCTACTTATACTACACTAGTAAAGTTAATATTAGAATTAGAAACCAACTTTACTAAGCTATCATTGATAGTAATATCTCTATTAGCATGATCTCATATGAGATAGTTAAAAAGCTAGGACTCATAATCGATACTTACTCTACTAGTTAAATTGTCTCTGCAACAGAACCCTCTATTCGACCTTTAGGAATAATCAAGGACCTCTTTATAGAAATTGAAGATATTACAATTCCTTTAGATATAGAAATAATAGATTCTACCTCTTGTAATCTCTTACTTAGAAATTACTAGTCTCAAAAATTTAATACTACTTACAACTAGAAAAATAAAGCCTATACTCTCAAGTAGAATAACAAAAAAGTTCATGAATCTACTACTTATGAACAGAACCAATCTCTCCCTCAACAACTAACAGTTACTGAAGCTCATAAACTCAATCAATTTGAAAAAGAATTTCTAACACCTAAAAAAGCCTATATGAGTAAACACCAAATCACAGAACTAGAAAATTAATAATCCTAAATTGTACAAAGACCTCGATATAAATCTAGGACTTCTTTAGCAAGCTCTTCTAGAATTTGTAATAGTTGTCAACAAACAAGACACCTATTTGCAAATTGCTCTAATAATTAAAGTAACAGATGTTATTAATATAGATATATTGTTACATACTGCTCACAATATTCTCCTAAAAGAAACCTTTGCAAAACTTGTAATGAACTAAAACATCACTATATTAATTATCTCTACAATAAATGTCACAAATATAATAAATTTGAACATATTTGTGCTTGTTGTCCTTTTGCTTCTCTAAAATGAATAATCAAAGATATAGATATAGATACTCTCTAGCAGAAATAGAAGACTAATGCATAGTATACTATAGTAACAAAAGGATAAATCATTGCTGCCAATGCAAAATCTCTCAGAAACTAGAAGATATTAACTTTCTCAATAATTTATTAGTCAGTAGAATTTGTTGAACTAACTTCTACTAATAACTACCTCGTGATTACCCTCACAGTATAGAATACTTTACTAATAGTAATAGACAAAAACTTCTTACTAAATATATTCTCTGCAAAGATAAACATATTAGAACTAGAATACATAAACTAGATACAATTCAAGAAGATTCTTGGTTTTGTAGTCTAGAACATCTCTATACATATAATGCTACCTAAGATGTTGAATAGAACTTTAATTATAATCTATGAATTAGAGTTTGATACTATAATGAATCAACTAGAAATGCAAGACACTCTTATGATATTAATTAAGATAGAATCTTTTGCCTTGCTAAGATTCAACTAGATTGAAGTACTCAAGAATTAGTAGATGCTTTAGAACCTCAAATTACTGACAGATATAACCAAGAATACAGTAATGAAGAAATTAATCTATTAGTATGTACTTCCTATATACAACTTACAAAACAGAAGAACAGAAACTCTAAAGAATTCTTGCTGAATCTTTTGATACAAGCTATTCAGACTTTACTCAACAAGTTGCTATAGAAAACTTTCATAAGAACTTTTGTAGATAAGTTGCTCTCTGTAAAGAATATATACACCCTTACCAAAGAACTAAACTTAAGGATGACTATTGCCCTCAGTGCTATGATAAAATACACCCTCCTCTTCTTCTCTCTAAATCAGAAATTGAATCTGAAATTCTACTTTTTTAGTCTGAAGTACTTCTAATACCTCAAGCTAAACAAGAACCAGATCTTAATAACCTTGTTAAGTTGTTGCAAAAACAAATTGAATAACAAGCTCAAGTTATTAACCTTCTACAAGTCTAAGCTAAAACTTTGAACATCAAGCCTAAACTATTGAAGTATTACAATACAAAGTTAATAGCTTTAAAAGATTCTATAGAAAAATAGAACACTTCTATAATGAACAATTTGAACAAGTAGATAGAGAACAGGCTACTACTTCTAATAGCTTTTAAAATTTTTAAATATCCTAAACATGATATAAAACTACTTAGTAAATTAGAATGATTTCTCACAGAACAAGAAGCCCTTGAAATAGCTTTTAGAAATAATTTACAACAAAGAGAAATATACACAATAATTCAAGAAATTAAACCCAAAATTAGAATCTTAACTCAGGAACAAGAAATAATATTTAGACAACTATTAAAAGAATTTGCAGACAGTTTTGCAAAAGATATTACTCAGTTAAGAAAAACTAACTTAGTAACTCACAAGATCTATACAAAAAATATACCTCCTATAAGTTCTCGACCCTATATGGTACCTCTTATTGAACAAACTTTTATTAATGAAGAAGTTCAACAGATGCTAGATAACAATTTTATAAGCAATTCAACAAGTTTCTAGGCCTCTCCTGTTGTACTTGTTGCTAAAAAGAATAGAAAAAAAAGATTTTGTGTTGACTATAGAAAACTAAATATAATTACTAAAAAAGATTCTTATCCTCTCTCTTAAATAGATAAAATATTGAATTCACTTGCTGAAGCTACTTATTTTTCAACTTTTGACCTTATAAGTGAATATTAGCAAGTAATAATGAACCTAGCAAACAAAGAGAAAACTGCTTTTATAACACAATATGATATTTATAAATTCAATATAATGCTATTTAGACTTTGCAATGCCTCTACAACCTTTTAACTTCTTATAAATTAAATCTATAAGACATAGTTTACAAATATATAGTTGTTTATTTAGATGATACTAATGTCTTTTCTTGAAGTTTTAGTGATCATAATAAACATCTACAAGAAGTTTTTACAAGAATCAAGAAAGCTGAATTAAAGCTTAACATAGAGAAATATAATTTTTAGATGCTAAAATTACCTTTTTTAAGTATATTATTGAAGCCAAAGGAATCTCTCCAGACTCAGAAAAGATTATTGCTATATAAATATTCAAATTCCTAAAAATATTACTCAAATCTGATCATTTTTAGGACTCACAGGATATTATAGAAGATGTATTAAAAGTTTCTCAATAATAGCTTGACCCTTGAACCAACTCTTATATAAGGATACTTCTTATGAATAGGATGACAATTGTCAAAAAGCATTTGATGAATTGAAGCATAGATTAGTAACTGTCTCTATATTAATTTACTCTAATTATAAAGAAGAATTTATTCTTGCTACCAATAGATATAGAGCTATTTTTAGCCAAATCTCAGATGATAGAAAAGAACATCTAGTTGCTTATATAAGCAAAAGTTTAAAGAAAGAAGAAGTCAATTATAGTTAATTGAACTTGAATATACTACTATAGTATAAGCTATAAATCATTTTTACAAATACTTAGAAACTCACTACTTTACCCTAATCACTGACTATTCAGCTCTCAATAGTTAAAATCTTCTTTACCTAAAAGAAGATTAGGATAATGGATAATAAAACTACAACTTTATAACTTCACAATAATACATAAACCTAGATGAAAATATTCTAATATTGATAGCCTCTTAAGATTACCAAATCAGATATACCCTACCTCTATTCTTAAAACATGAATTTAGATTAGTACTAAAATTTAGTAAAATATTTAGAAACAGATAAACTTCTCTCTGATTTAACGAACTTTAAAAAACAGATACTTCTTAAACAATCTAGATACTATAAATTTAAAAATAAGTTACTATACAAAAAGATTAAAAAAGACCTAAACAAACTTATTCAAGTGATAAAATGAACTGAAGTAGAACTAGTTCTCTATATGATATATAGACATCTTACAGATAAATATCTAGAAACAGATACAATGTATTATATAATATCTAAAAGATATTATTGGGATCAGATATATAGAGATATACAAAATTATGTTTGATCATATAAAATATGTTAGAAAAGAGAAAAAAGAAAAAGAAAAAAACTTTTCTACTCTATTCAAGTTGGACGTGCCTTTGAATATATAGGAATTGACTTAGTAAAACTCCTTCTAATAATGAAACAAAATAATCACAATATTATAGTTGCCACTAACTATTTAACCAGATAGCTAGAAGCAAAAGCAGTACCAGATACAGGTGCTGAAATCTTAGAAAAATTTATATTTGAAGAAATTATTTGTAGATATAGAGTACCTAAAATAATACTCTCTGATAATGGAAGAAATTTTACAAGTGAAACAGTAAGAATATTATATGAAAAGTTCTTAATTAAATATATATTCTCTTCTCCTTATTACTCTCAAACTAATGGAATAGTTGAACGACTAAACAGAACACTTTGCAGTTTTCTTGCAAAAGTGAAAGAAAAAAATGAAGATTGAAATATATATATACTAGCTGTAATATTTGCATATATGACCAAAAGATATACAACTACTGAATATACTCCTTTTTAACTAGTATATAGATGACAAGCTATACTCTCAATTAAAATAGTTATACCAATTGAACTAAAAGAAACAGATAAAGAAATAAATTTAGAAAATAGTATTTTATATAGAATATTCAAACTAATAAATGAATTACTTTATCAACATAATGAAGCTCAAAAGAATACAGAAAAATCTCAACAGAAACAGAAAGTTAGATTTGACTCAAAGATTCATACTGAAGAATTTGAAATTAATGACAAAGTATAAATCTAAAGAAAAGATCTTGAAAACTCTTACTCTGCAAAATTTGAAAAAAAAAATGAATAGGATCTTTTATTATTCAATTAAAGTTAAATAATAGAGCTTACAAACTTAGAACTAATAAAAGAAAAATACTATTAAAATATTATAATAGTGATAAACTAGCAAAATATTATGAAAAACAGGATTGGCAACCTATAATTATAATAGAAAATAAAAGGATTTTTGGAGAAAATTCTTGAAATACTGCAAAACCTATTTTAGAATCAGATTTAATTTGTATAATATTAAAAATTTTCTTTCATATTATATCAAAACTTATAAATAGACACTCTCCCCTCTTTATTTTTCCTAAATTTAGAAAAATTTTAAAATTCTTCTCCTTTTAAAAACTTACTCTCTTTTGACAAAATTCTTAAAATAGACTTTACAATTACTCAACAAATACAACCTGAAACTTTGGATATATTGAATAATTTTCTTAGCTGATGGAATAAAGATTTGATCTCTTTAACCTCTTTTTTATTGATTACAGGAACTCAATTCTCTCTAATTAATAGAAGATTACTAGAAACTTTACCTTCAGATAAAAATACTCAGAATACTAACTTAGAAATACTACTTTTAATAGAACTAGACCTCTTGGAACAACTTCTTGATGAAATTAATTTTGATCTAACTTACCTTAACCAAGAAATAATAGAAGAAACAACTTCTTCTATAGATAATATTGCTTCTTTAAATAGTTGTAATTTAGAATCAAAACAAGAAAGCTCTCTTCTTGCAACTCCAATCTCTCCTTAAGAAGATATCAGAATAAAAATTCAAAATAATTTTATTACAAATCATAAAAAACCTCTAATTAGAATCAACTCTCTTCCTTCATCTCTCTTTGAGGAATAACTTAATGAAATAATTTTAAGACTCCAAAATAGAACTCGAACAAAGAATTAAGAAAGCATAATTAGAACTCTTGAAGCCTGCTATTATTTAGAAACACTAAGAAAGACCTATAATAATAATTTTCTGAAGCTTAAATAAATTAACCAAACTTTTCAAAACAAAATAGGCTAATGAAAGGCTAATATAATCCTAATAGGAGCTGAATGAATCTCTAAACTTTTTATTCTCTATGAAAAAGAAAAATTATACTCCACTAAGTATATCACCTTAAGCAGTTTACATCACTTAACAAATAACAACTTTATAGTTCTCTTTAAAGTATTAAGGAACTTACAGAGTTTGTTTTTGAATAGGACAAAAATATTATCAAATAAGTTTTAGTAATTTTATTTTTATTTTATATTTATTAAGTTGTTATTCTTTATTTATATTTTATAAATTATCTTATAAGTTAGCAATATCTTTAACTAGTGTTATTAGAATTAGAATAGTCTTATAATTATAATGAGCTATAATTTGTAGGAATTGAATTAGTAGTTATAGAGTTATTAGCAATTAGAAATCCTTATTGATATTTAACTATACTTAACTACACTTGAAGATGTTTAATAATGTTTGAAGATGTTTGATAATGTTTAATGATATTTGATGATGTTTGAAGATGTTTAACTATGTTTGAAGATGTTTAACTATATTTGAGGATGTTTAGGAAAAAGATATAAAAACTCTGCCTTTTCTCCCTTCTGTTAAAGTTAGGTTTGTCTTCTACAATCTTCTTAATATTAGAATTCTCTTAGCACAGATACTAATAGATAGTCTTGTATTATTAATATTGTATTGTAAATAAATAATACTCTTTGCTTTAATATAATCTTTCTAACAAATCACCTTTGTGAAGTAATATCTTGCTTTAATACTGTTGAGAGTTCTTCTTCCATGTCTTATATTACTTGTGATATACTAAGAAGGCTATACTACTTATAACATTAGTTTTACAGATATATAAGAAAATATAATAGCAATTAATATACAATTATGAGGTAATAAAAATAGATTATAATATTAGAAAGAGAATAATTTGAGATAGATTATAAGTCTGCTAACTTAATATTTTTGAATCTAGTTCAAGTTAAAGAGTATATTTGTTTTTTTTTCTTTGTTTTTTTATATAGCCTGTTCTATTATATTACTGCCTAACAAAGTTTTTAACTTAAAGCAAGGTTTTTTTTGTTAGTTAGCTTTAGAGCTTTTAGATAGTAATAATTTTTTCTTTTTTTGAGTTGTTGAGACTATCTGATATATAGGAGAGTTTGAGTTACTGAATCTAATAGTGAGGAAATAAAAGACTAACTATAACATGCTATACATAAATACTATTAGAGTAACTAGATAAGTTTTAGCTGAATAGTCAAACATATTAGAATATAAATTTGAGTATAAAAAGTTTAGTTTACAAACTATTTAAATAAAGTTGAGGCATAGCTGAATTATTTAAATATATTTTTGAAAAAGAGTTTAGGGTTTTCTTGGAAGTTTTAATTTTTTTTAAATAGTTTTTGTTGAATTTCTAATTGAGTATAGATTTTGTTTTCTTATTTGATTATATGCTTAAAGTTTTGTATTTCTTTTTTAATAGTTTGAATAAGTATAGTTTTTATAATATTATTCTGAGGAAGAAGTTTTAGTATAATATCTGTATTATATAAAAAATTATTATAGTAATTTAAAAGAAATGTTTGTAAATTAGATGAGTTAATAGATTTTTTATTTTAATTAAAGCTCAATATTAATAATAAAGAGAAGAGAATTTAGATTTAGATAATGTTTTAGAGTTATAATTTTTGATTTTTTTGTATAAAATATATTTTTTTAATTCTTTAAGAAGAGATTTTTTGATAATATTTTAGATTGTATTTAAGCATTTTGGTTTTGGATTTTTTGAATAAATTGATTAATTTTTTTGAAATTTTTATTTATATAATTTTGGTATTATGCTATTTGTTAATTAATATAATTTTTTTAATAAAATTTAGTTCGAGTTAGTTGTTTATAGTTATATATTATAGAAGAAAAAAAGAAGATTTCTAAGAGAGTTATATTGTGATCAAAGTTAATTAGAATAGTATTTAGAATAATAGAATAGTTCAAAAAAGTAATATATAATTTAGTCTATATTTAGTCTATTTTGCTATAGCAGTTTTTATAAAAGTAGCTATATTTATTTATATTAAGATAGAATAGTCTATAAGTATTATAAAAATTGGGTTTAAAAAATTTGATTAGTTAAATTCAAGAAGATATAATTTTTTAGAAGAAGAATGATCTATTTTAGAATTTGATGTTAAGTTTAGATTACTCATAAAGATTATTTTTTTGTTAGTATTTGAATTAGAGAGATTAATTAGTTATAATTTTCTTTTTTAAATTTGTGTTTTTCTTGTATAAAAAAATAAGTTTATATTAATTTTATAAGAGTTAAAATGAATAAGAAATTAATAGATAAAATATATTCTTTGTATTTCTGAACTTTACTAATAAATTTAGAAATATTATTATATAAATATATTTCTATACTTTTCTGCATAGAGTTAGATAATATATTCTTTGTATTTCTGAACTTTACTAATAAATTTAGAAATATTATTATATAAATATATTTCTATACTTTTCTGCATAGAGTTAGATAATATATTCTAGTAGTTAGCATAATTTATTAGATTTTTAAAGAGTTTTAAGAACTTGGTATCTTTGACTTTTAAATATATTTCAGAGAGTCTAAAGATTTTAGTATTAGATTTAATAATAAAGTTATTAATAAATATTTGTTTAGAAGATAATATAAGTCTATTTGTATTAAAGAAATATATTTTAAGTGATTTAAAAGTAGATAATATATTTAGAGAAACAGTATTAGAAGCTTGTAGAATAGAAGAGCTAAAGGAAGATAAAGAGATATTAAATTGAGAAGAAGAAGTATTGTTAATAAAACAAATTAGTAAATAATAATATTGCTTTTGTTTATAAGTTAGTAGAAGAATATAGTAAAAAAGAAGCATTTTATTAATATTTATATATATATATATTTTGGTTTTAGTAGAATTAATAGATATTTAAAAAGGTTGAAAAAAATTATTATTATTAAAATATTAATATACAGATCTAAGTATTTGTAGTATATTTAGTAATAATATATTATATTGTAAAAAGAATTTGTTAAAGTATATATATTCTTTAGCAAAAATTGAAGTTATAGAAGCTTAAGATATATAGGAGTTATCTATAAATTTACTTACTATATATTTAGCTCTTACAATTGTGAAAAGTATTATAGTCTATTCTATATATTGAGTTTAACTATTATAATTCTAATTTTTTGTGTAAATAGACTTTCTTATCTATCTATTAACTATATTTTCTTTTAAAAATAGCTCATAAGAAGTACTAGATATTATTATTTTAGCAATAGTAGTTATAGATATATTTACTTTAATAAGCTAAAAACTAAAAAAGACTTTTATTTATATAAACCTACTATATATCTATAATAATACTATACTACTAGTTATGAATTTTTTTTTTTGTTATTAAGATAGCTTATATTGCTGAAAGAATTTTATTAGTATTGCAAACAGGATTATATATTGATAATCTCTACTGTTTATAATTATATGAAGTGTATATAACAAGCTACATATACAACTTTAGTCATTATCTATTTTAAGTAGTCTGTTGTACAGATATTAGACTACTTAATTAGTTCTATACTATGCAACTATATCTGTAACTTGCTTATGAGTTACCTATTTAAATACTCTATTTATTGATCTATACAGATCTAATCTAAAGTTACCTCAATACCTAACTATTTAAGCTAGCTAGCTTGTTACAGATCTATTTATTCAGAATGGCTTAGGTCTTCTCAAAATATATTATACCAGATATATTGCTAGTATAACAGAGCTAGTTAACCTTAAAGCAAATCTACTAGAGTAGTTCATACTTATTTTATGAATTCACTTAGTTTAAACCCTTGTAGATATTTATACAACTCTAGGTTCTATTATAGTTTTCTACTAGTTAGTTGATTTAGGTCTTTTCTAATATCCAACTAGTCCTAGTTACTCTTTACCTAAAAACTACAAAATCTTCTATCTTAATTAGACTAAGTTTTCTTCTCAGATCTGACTTTAGCTAATATAGTCCTGTTGGAAGGCTATATTACTTCATTAACTTGGGATTTCTACTATACAAGTCCTTTACTCATATATTCTATCAAAATTTATTTATATAATATTATACTATATTTCTAAGTTCTGATTAATTTAATACAACTCAATTTACAAAGCTACACCTCCAAAAACAAATAGGGTTTACTATAACATATTACAAGGTTTAAAAAATGATTCAAATTTATCAATAATAGGATTTGAACTCCAGATCTATTGCATAGTAGTTTAACAACCTAATTACTATATTAGGTTATCAGACCTTATATTATGAATATTTTGTTTAAAGTAGAATTTTAATATTCTAGTATCACCTATCCTATACTCTCTAACAAACCAAATACAAATACAATAACTACTCAAACAACAAACCCTATATCTGAAATCAAAAATGGTTTCTACAAGGCTTCTCACTAATAACCTGCACATTATAATGTCATGATTAACACTTTAGATTTTTTCCAACCTCTCCTAGCTAAAAACTAATTTGAAATAATTAAATATAGCATACAATAGGGAATAGAAGGTGTAATGTCACATTGGGTAGTCTTAAAATAACTAATAATTTAGTTTTATATAACACAAATGTAGCTAGAAATCTTTAAATTCTGAACATCTGTTCTACTTTGTAATAAAGTTTCTACTATAGCATTATAATAATAAAAAAAAAAAAAAAAAAAAAGAAGAACTACTTGATTATACTTTTATCGCTCTTTTCAATTTAGTTGATTCAATAAATTTTATGAATTCTATGAATTCTGAATATTACTATTGTTTTAACAATGGCAACATGCAGGATTCATAGGATTCACAAAATTTATTGAATTAACTAAATCGACAAGAGCAATAATTTAGTTATAGTTTATATCAGGTTTTAAAGCATTCTCTAATATCTTGTTAAATGAATTTAAAGAAAGGTTTAAATATTATAAACTTTAATTATTATTACAAGAAGTACTTTATTTATCACTTCAATTAATTGTAATAATTAAATATTTATTTTCATATTAAGAAAAACTACTTGATCATACTTTTATCGCTCTTTTTAATTTAGTTGATTCAATAAATTTTGTGAATTCTATAAATCCTGAATATTACCATTGTTTTAACAATAGCAACATACAAAATTTATAGAATTCACAAAATTCATTAAATCAACTAAATTGAAAATACTCTAAATATCAAAAATGCCAATCTTTATAAACAAATAAGGTAAGCATTAATTCAAAAACTTGTTATGTATTGCTTTTCATACATATTTCAATTTACACTAATCCTTATCTTTACATTGTTTTATATTTATAAATTGTGTTACAATATGACTAATATGATTAATATTTACAAAGAATTTAAGAAAATTCAGATCTTCGATAAATATTTTGAAATCTATATTCTTTTACATGTCAATACTAATGTTATTTTATTGCTCTTTTCAATTTAGTTAATTCAATAAATTTTGTGAATCCTATGAATCCTGAATATTACTATTGTTTTAACAATAGCAATATGTGGGATTCATAGGATTCACAAAATTTATTGAATTAACTAAATTGACAAGAGCAATAATTTAGTTATAGTTTATATCAGGTTTTAAAGCATTTTCTAATATCTTGTTAAATGAATTTAAAGAAAGTTTTAAATATTATAAACTTTAATTATCATAACAAGAAGTACTTTATTTATCACTTCAATTAATTGCAATAATTAAACATTTACTTTCATATTAGGAAGAACTACTTAATCATACTTTCATCACTCTTTTCGATTTAGTTGATTCAATAATTAGTGAATTCTATGAACTCTGAATATTACTATTGTTTTAACAATAGCAACATGCAGGATTCATAGGATTCACAAAATTTATTGAATCAACTAAATCGAAAATACTCTAAATATCAAAAATGACAATCTTTACGAACAAATAAGGTAAGCATTAATTCGAAAACTTGTTACGTATTGCTTTCCATACATATTTCAATTTACACTAATCTTTATCTTTATATTGTTTTATATTTATAAGTTGCATTACAATATGACTAATATGATTAATGTTTACAAAGAATTTAAGAAAATTCAGATCTTCAATAAATATTTTGAAATCTATGTTCTTTCACATGTCAATACTAATATTATTTTATTGCTCTTTTCAATTTAGTTGATTCAATAAATTTTGTGAATCCTATGAATCCTGAATATTACTATTGTTTTAACAATAGCAACATGTGAGATTCATAGAATTCATAAAATTTATTGAATTAACTAAATCGACAAGAGCAATAATTTAGTTATAGTTTATATCAGGTTTTAGGGTATTCTCTAATATCTTGTTAAATGAATTTAAAGAAAGTTTTAAATATTATAAACTTTAATTATCATAACAAGAAGTACTTTATTTATCGCTTCAATTAATTGCAATAATTAAATATTTACTTTTATATTAGGAAGAACTACTTGATCATACTTTTATCGCTCTTTTCGATTTAGTTGATTCAATAAATTAGTGAATTCTATGAACTCTAAATATTACTATTGTTTTAACAATAGCAACATGCAGGATTTATAGAATTCACAAAATTCATTGAATCAACTAAATCGAAAATACTCTAAATATCAAAAATGATAATCTTTATGAACAAATAAGGTAAGCATTAATTTAAAAACTTGTTACGTATTACTTTCCACACATATTTCAATTTGTACTAATCCTTATCTTTACATTGTTTTATATTTATAAGTTGCATTAAAATATGACTAATATAATTAATGTTTACAAAGAATTTAAGGAAATTCAAATCTTTGATAAATATTTTGAAATCTATGTTCTTTCACATGTCAATACTAATATTATTTTATTGTTCTTTTCAATTTAGTTGATTCAATAAATTTTGTAAATCCTATGAATCCTGAATATTACTATTGTTTTAACATTGTCAACATGTGAGATTCATAAGATTCACAAAATTTATTGAATTAACTAAATCGACAAGAGCAATAATTTAGTTATAGTTTATATCAGGTTTTAGGGTATTCTCTAATATCTTGTTAAATGAATTTAAAGAAAGTTTTAAATATTATAAACTTTAATTATCATAACAAGAAGTACTTTATTTATC
>CAJVPM010000236.1:0-20543 GCA_910592325.1 Scutellospora calospora | reverse complement strand
TTTTTTTATAGAATGAGGCCTTGCCTTGGATTTTATTGAGTTTTATAATATAAGTACAAATATTGTGTTATATTAATAAACTACTGTTACCTAAACTAGGGCTAGTTTACCTCTCAGCCTGTACTCTACTAGAGTGGGCTATTAGTCTTATCTAGATTTGTAGTTAGATTTTTGCTATAAATATATCAGTAATATTGTATTTCGTATAGACTTCAGACCATATTCTTGTTTTATCTTTTATTATTTGGACCTTTGCTTGTTTGGTAGCAGGACTGTTGATAGTTTGTAAGGTAGTAGACTGTATAGTAGTGTTGTTGAGATGGATAGTATTAGATAGTTGTTGGCATCATGGAATTCAGATTTGTTGATATGCTTTGTATATGATTTTGTATAGGAGGTGAGCAGAGTGCAGTATGTCTTTGCTTTTAGTAGTTAGACTTTGAGAGAGGTGAGTGGTAAAAGCTATTGGGATAAAGCCATGAACAATAGTGTGTAGGTTGTTAGAGGTGTTTTCTAGTTGTATCCTGAGATGCTGTAGGGAGGTATGGATGATATCTGCAATAGAATTTTGGTTAGAGAGTTTGATGTGCTTGTTTATGTATTTGGTAGTAACTGTTTTGATGATAGTTGAAATATTGTTGAGGTTTTTGTCACATGTAATCCAGTGGTGGTTAGTTTCAGTGGTTGTGCTATAGCATTAGCAAATATTTGTATTTGTTTTGTTAGGATGCCAGATTAGGAGGTTTTGTTGTGTTAGGAGTTCATCTAGTAGAAATTTTAGTTTGAATGCCTTTAGTGTAGAGTATTTAGGTGAAGTATAGAAGCTATTAGGAGTGTTATGAACATTGATATATTTATAGAATGCATCCTAGTTTGTATCAGTACTTATATTGTTCTAGTTTTCTGTGCGTTTTTGTGAATGCCAAGTTGCAGTATGGTTGGCTTGTTGTATATGTTTAATAACAATTCGTATTCTGTTGTTAATTATGTTCTGGTGGAGGTAAGGTATAACTATATTATAGTTGATGTTAGTTTTAAGAAAGACAAGGTGTGGTATACTAGAGAGGTTAGTATATAGTAGGTTTTGTTGATCTGAGAGAACTATTTGTAGTTTAATATCTGTTCGAGCAAGTATGATAAAGATGAGATGCCAAAGTGGCTAATATTTATTTTTCTGTAGTTTGTTGATTCGATGTGATATTTGTTGGTTGAGAAGATTGTAGATATTGATAATAGTATTTGAGGATATAGCTATGATGAGTGCACAATCTGGTAGAAGAGTAATGAGTATAGTAATTATTGCAATGCAGATTGCTCTAGTATGTGATTGCCATTGAGTAATTTGAGCAGTGAAGGTTTCTTTGTTATTAATTTTCCATGTAAAGTAGGTTTTTGCTTGTATAGTTTTTGGTGAGTTGCAAACTGTATCTATGTTAGCTATATAGTAGTGTTGCTTAGTGATTATAGATTTTGTTTTTTGTAGTAGGTCTGTTACAGGTCCATTTTGAAATATAGTAGTCATAAGGTTAGGTTCACTGTGTATATATAGTATGTTGGTAGTGTTGTGGTTGTTGTTTTAGATAAGATGAGCTGTATGTATATCAGTGATATTAGATTGAAATAGATATGTGCGAGAAACATGAATTGGTAGTAAGTGTTTAGTATTGGTTTGTATAATGCAGTGACTAAAGCTATTAGTAGTTGTTGTCAGATTGCATCCGTTGCATCTGAGTAGTTTTGGTTTGCTGTAAGTTGGATTATGTATTCAATATGTTAGATTAGTAGTTGACTGCTGATAGTTAGTACTTTTGCTAATTATTATAGAGTTGCAGTGGATAGTAGTTATCCAGGTTTGGTTAGTGAGAGTAGTAGTTGGTAAGATATATGAGTTGAGAAGAGGTGAGTTGTTGAAGATGCTGAGTGAAGTATCGTTTATTAAGTTTTTTAGAGTTTCTATTAATTGAGTTAATCATTTAGGTGTTGGTTCACAAGGAGTTTTGTTAGTAGTATGTACAATGTATTGCCAAGACAGAGATGAGGTATAGTTGTGGTTAGTAATTTGTTCTATAGCATAAAGGTTCATCTTGTTAGTTTTAGCTTTAGTTATGTATGGTTGTATGCCTTTTCTGATTAGAGAGTCAATGTTTTGTTCTGGAAAATTATGTGTTATAGACCAAGAGTTCAGGCTGCTTGTTAGAACGATTCCGAGTTTGTGCATTTCTATGATTATTGTTGCTGTAGTAGTATAGTTGTGTGGTGTTGGTAGTATGAAATTTGGGGAGAATAGTATGTTGTATAAGATGGAGGCTGCATTTTGAAGTTGCTAAATTCGTATTCGACTTGTAGTATTGTTGTTGTGGGTGTAGTCATTTAATAGAGTTGTTGTGTTAGAAATATGTTGATAAATTTGGCTATCCCATAAGCATTGAAGATTGTAGATTTAATGGTGGTGTATAGTAGAGTTTGGGATTGAAGTAGCTAGCCAGTTTTGTGTTTAACAATAGTAGTATATTTGTTAGTGATGCTATTACAAGTTGATAGTGAAAATATTGTATTAAGGATACAGTAGTTGAATCTTGGTATGATCACTGAGTTGATTATATATATGCATTGCTTGTCTATAATTTTCTTTTTTTTGAGAAGTAGTAGTGCTTGGTTGATTTCGTATTTGATGATATTGTGTATTGGAATATTGTTTTTATATATTGTGAAATAGCATCCTAGGAATCTAAAAGCTTCTTTAGATTTTATTAGAGTTAGTATTGTATTATTGAATTGAATAGTATTTTCTGTGTTATTATAGTTGTTAGTACAGAGGACGGACTTTGTTGAGTTGACTATGATTTTAGTAAGCTTGTAAAATGATGAAGCTGTATCAACTATTTCTTGTAAGTGGTGTTGTGTAGGTACGATCCAGAGAGTATCATCCATGTATAATAGAACTGGAGTATTAAATTTAGTTATCTTGTTTTGTAGTAAAGTTAGGTTTGTATCTGATATCATCATATATTCTGAGTATTTGTTGGTGATAGTGTTGAGCAGTGGATTGTAATATATATGCCAGAGTATGGATGTGATTGTTTCATCCTGGTCTATGCCATCTTGTACTGTATAAGGTTGAGTATTGCTAAGGTTAGTGATGATTTGGTTTTGACGGTATGAGAATATGTTGAGAATGATGTATTGAATAGTTTTAGGAATTTTAATTTTATTGAGAGCTTTGATTAGTAATAGGATATGAACTGTATCATATGCCTTGCTCATGTCTTGTGATAGTACCTATATTTCTTTATTGTATGTGCTAGAGTCTTCAAATATATATTTTAGTATTTGAATTGGTATAGTAGTAGTAGAGTGAGATAAAGCAACAAAGTTGTTGTTATTTAGAATTGGGTATTGGTTGAGTATAGTGTTGATATGATTTGTGATTATCTAGGTATAAATTTTTTGAATATGTTCAATTAGTGTGATTGGGTGAGTATGGTTAAGTTTACCTGTAAATATTGGTTTTTTGGAAATTAGGTAGATGTTACTTTGTTTCCAATTCTTAGGTATAGTTTGAGTTATATGACATTTGTTAAATAGAAGTAAAAGTATTTTTAGAAAGTTGTCACCTGCTTTTTTGATCATTTCGTTAGAAATTAATGAAAGGCTAGAAGCTTTGTTGCTTGAAGAGTTGTTAATAGTAGTGTGGAGCTCTTGTAGAGTAATTGGATCATCAAGATATTGATATCATGATGCTTGGATATGTATTTTTGGTTAGTATTCTTGGTGCTATTTGGGCTATTCAGATAGATCTAATAGATTGTATTTTGTCTACTGTTTGTAGTACTCTCTAATGTGTTGTTTGATTAGTATAGGTTTATGAATTAGCTCAGAGGGGGTTTGTATATTATGGAAGATTACTGGTTCTTGATAACATTCGAGAATACTATTTATTATTAAGGTAGTATTAGTAGTAAAGTTTTCATATTTTTTGTTGATATGCTGTTAGATGTGTTCATTTTATGCAATATTGTTTTTGGTATTACATGCTGAGTATATTGATTTATGATAGTTTTTGAGTTCCTGAATATATAGATGAATTTCAGAAGTTAGTAACTGGAGTGGAGGAATATTAGGAATATTTAGTTTAGTAGTATTATTGATTTGCATAATTTTTAAATTGAGATTGCTTGTAGTAGTTTCGAGATTAGATTTGTTTAATACCTCTGTAAAGGTACGTAGTATTTGAATAATACTATTGATATTATTTAAGGCCTGATATAAGTTAGTTGCTGCTAGTGAGAATGTCTTATATGTCTTGTTAGTTCTATGTGAGTATGGAATATTTTTGTTGGCTGCGATAAGTATAGTTGTTTGCAGGATATACTATAGTTTGTCTACTGAAGTGTTAGTATTCATAATAGTATCTATTTGATTGTTGAGACTGGAAGTGATCATGGTTTGGAAGTTGTCCTATTTTTCATTATTCATAGCTTTGTAGTTATATGTCTTGTGACGAGTACTTTTTGTGTATCTGGTCAGTTTGTAAGTTGAATTGAATAGCCAATAGATTTCGATAATTTGATGATCACTATGAGTAATAAGCTCAGGATCAGATAGTATAGGGGAGCTAAAAATATGAATTAGTTGTCTGGGTATCCATATTTCATTGATTTGACTAGTTGAGTTAGCTCTTTGCTACGAGTGGATCATGATTGCTGTACTGAGACTAGATTGTTGTATACAGGTGTTGTTAGATGAATTATTATTAGAAGTATAGAAGAGATATGCAGAGTTATTTAGTAATCGGTTTTGCCATATATTCTCTGATAACTTAGTTTCGGTGATACTGATAATATCATAGTTGTTATTGTGACAATATTCGGTCTATAGTTGCTGCTTTGTGGTATTATTAAGACCTTGAACGTTGTGAGTAGCTATTTTGATTGTACTAGATATGTTTGAGTAATTTGTATTAGTTATTTAGTTGTTAGTTATATTGTCATTATGAATAGAGAGTGAATTTGTGTTGTTGATATAGATATGGTCTAATGATATGGTGCTTGTATTGTTGAAGATTTCGAATGTAGGTGGTATATTAGGAGTGATAAATTCAGATGTTTGATATGAATTCATGAGCTAGGTTGAATAAATAGGTCTCAAGTTAAATTAGGAAGAGGTGGTAAATTTAGAAGGTATTCAGGAATTTGATTAATTAGTAGTTTTGTCTTAATATTTATAAAGTTGGAGTAACATCATTTTGTGTAGTGATTGGAATAGTTATATTGATTTTATTCTCTTGTAGTTGATTTTGGAGTTTTTTGAGAGAAGCTGGAATGGTGGATAAAGTTGTAGAATTATTGTTAGAAGCTAGATTTTTGCCTTTGTTGTTTGTAGATATGTTGATTCATTGATTAGGAAGTTTGTCGAAGTAGTAATGGATCTGGAGTAATTTTGTAGTATCTACTAATTGTTGACAAGATGTAATTGGGAAGCTAAGTGAATATTTAACTGTGATCATTATTCTCTCAGGTAAAAGAGGTTTGTCAGTTGGGTTAGCTATCATTATATGTGTTGGAATTGAGAATATAATTTTGTATTTTTTAACTGCTTGTTTGTAGAACTCTCTAGCAGTTTCATAATCTGTGATAGGGTAGATAAATTCTGTATTGGTATTGATTTTTGTGACATCATATGGTAGTGGTGGTCTGCTAACAAAGTAGTCATTTAGTAACATTTTGAAGGCATAATCTTTTCATAATAAGGAGATGATTTTGGTAAGATTAATTTCTGGATTGTTAGTGTTTAGTAGGAAGAATGCTTTCAAAGTGTAGTTGAGTTCATGGTAGGTACTTGGTAATAGAGCTTTTGGTGCAAGTAGATCAAAGTATGTTTCTAGTAAATTACCCTTAAAGTTATAAAAGTTGCAGAGTTTGTTGCAGTAAAAGGATAAGTAATTAAGATCTTTTTATTTAGTAATTAGAAAGAATTTTTTTAGCTCTTGATTAAGATTAATGAGGTCATTTGGGAGAGGTGGTAATTTGATAAAGTAAGTTTCAGGGAGTTGTGTAAAGGAGAAGATTTTTCTTAGTGCTATGACCGTTCCTTTTATGTTATTACGATTAATGATTAGAAGTTCGAATGGTAATAGTTTCTTTATTTCATTAGAGATCATAGAGAGGTCTCTAGGTAGTGGTATAAGGAGTGATATTTGTGCTTTGTTGATAGCTTGTTTTAGGTTATTCTATTTGATTTTGTCTAGTTGTAGGAATCCCCTACAGTATTGGATAATTTTGGATATGTTGAAGTTGTCTAATCGTATAAAGTTGCTATTGAGTAAAAATTGAATGGTTAGATGTGTTTTGAGCATTTTTGTAATCGTATTTCTTGTTTTTTAATTGATAATTGTGATATTGTTGTTGTGTTTGTAAGTATTAGTTACAGTAGTTAGCATGTTCTTGAATTCTTTTTGATGTGCAGGAGTGATTTGTTTGTTGCAAGTAAAAGATATGAAGAATTGAGTATCAAGGTGTTTAAACTTAAGGAGTATTGTGAGTAGTATAGTATAGGGAGTTGGTCGTGTTTGGAGTTTATATGCTACAAATTCTTGGATTTCTTCGAGTGATTCTAGGGATTTAGCTATATGATCATAGTGCTAAGCAGTTGTGTTAAAATCAATGAGGTTAGACTTCATGTTATTCATGAGCTTATCTGGCCATGTATCGCTATCATCTTTGTTATTAATATAGGGCCTTGAAGTTGAGCTAGAGTTGTTTTGTAGAGCTTAACTATAAGAGAGTTTTGTGTACTCAGTTTCAGATTGTGTTTCCATTTGGTCATCATTTAGAGGTTCTTCTTCTATTTCATTGTCGTCTATTAGTGTATCATATGTTTTGACAGAAGATGGTGATACTGGTCAATCAGTATATGTTTGATGTTGTGTTGGGGTTGCGAATTGGATGTCTGTATCATCTTCTATTTGGTCAGCTCATGATTGGAGTGGTTCTGTATTATGTTGTTCCTCACTTTGTGTTTCCTTACTCCTTGTGTTGTGCCTAGTTGTATCAGAGTTTTGCTAGGTTTCTCATAGTTTCCATGCTCAATTAGAGTAGTCTGTGTTTTGTTTATTGAGCTAGTGTTACTACTGTTAGCATTATTTGTATTATTAGTAGATATGCTACTAGTTTCAGGAAAGGGTGCACAAGTATTTGGCTGAGTAGTAGTGGGAGTATTAGTAGTATTAGTAAAATTTTTGTAGGAAAGTGTTGGAAGAGCTGATGTATTCTCTTGCTCATTTGCTTTGAGGTATTGTGTTTTTGTTTGGGTGTAGGTTTTGACAAGAGAGAAGTTGTGAGTTTCACTAGTTGGAATTTTTATTGCAGAGATTGTGATTGCATTTTGATTTCTGACTTTTTTTAGTGTAAAGAGAAGTGTGTTAGTTTCACTAGTATGTATTCAATATTTCAGAAATTGTTTGATGTTATTAATAATAGTAGATTTTTTTGTATTGATATAGTAGGTGTGTGCATTGTTAGGAAGTTCTAAAGTAAAAAAAACTCGAAAGGTTAGTTCATTGGCGTCATATATTACAATATCGAGGACGTGTTTAGCTAGTTCATTGTTGTTTATTGTGTTGCTTTGTTAGGACGTGTAGTTCATGTTTGTAGTCTTCATATCTGGAGTATTGTTGTTGTTGTTGTTTTCGTTATTGTTTGTTGTGTTGTTAGAACTAACATTGTCAACAAGATGACGTTTTTTCGTTCTTCCTCTATTCCCTATAGTTGAAGATATAATATTTGAATAGTTGTTTTTAGAAGTTAGTAGTTGTCTTTTCAGTAAGTTGTTATCTTTTTTATTTAGGCCTTCCCAAAGGGAAGAGTTTTCAGTGTTGGTTGTATTGTTGTTTTATCTTTTTCCTGTTTTTCGCAGTATAGTTGCTGAGTAGTACGAGAAAGAGTTTTTTTTTTTTTTTCCTATTTTTAATTTTTATAAATATATATTCTATTATTATCAAATTCTAATTTTATTTTTTGCTATTTTAAGCTTTACTATTTATAACAAAGTTACATATATCACACTGTATACTACATCAGCCACACTAGTCACACTTGTTACACAAATCACAAGTGTAGTACTACTTAAGTAATATTATACGAACAAAATTTTAGCATACCACGAAGCTCACTTTAATCTCTTCAATCTTACACTACTCTAATAATGCTATCTCTTATCACTGAAGAGCCTGATTCTTATAATATTAACTACTATTACAGAAAATACAAAGATTGCCATGGTATTGATATGACTGAAGCAAAGCCTGAAACTTTATATATTTTACTTGTGAATATCAATTCTGTAGCATGTGATTCTAGTCTAACAAAAAAGTATCACTATTTCAAAGTCCTTACTCAACTACAATTAGCTACATACTTATATGATAAATATCATATCAACTTTACCTCTCAATTTTATAAAATCTTTTCTCAGACAATTCTAGGTATAGCACCTATGAAAACATCTCTAACTATCTCAGCTAAACGTTTTAATCAAATTACTAATAAACTACAAACTTTTTCTCTTCCAAAACAACAATAACAACAACCTTCAGTCAATCCTAAAATCCTTTTTCCAAACTTTAATACTAATCCAACTCCTTCAGCAATTACTCCACACTCTTAACACCACCACATATGTTTATGTTATAAACAAAAAACTATTTTATGTGTTTATCTTGCTGATACTAAATATGCTCTGACTATACTCAGTACATTATCTTTAAAAACTTTTTGCTACATCATAGCTGTATTCCTAAACTTTGGGATATCAAACTTTCTTTTAAACCTCAAACTGCTCCATCAACACTTAAACAAAAATCAGTTCTCATTGCTATGAAAATAGCCAAAATAATTTCTAAAGAAAAAATTTCTCTCTTTAAACAATTTTTCCAAAGTCTTCTACTACAAAAAACAACCTCTACTCATTTAAGTATAATATTTCTGAAACTACTATTGAGGATGAAATTGAAAAACAGTTTAATAATCAAATGAAAACAGATGAAATAATATCAAAACAATAACCAAAATCTACTAAACTACCTCCAACCTATAACTAGATTGCAAATTTTCTATTTACAAAAAACATAGAAGCCAATACTAAACTTCAAACAACACTTTCTTTTGATCTATTTAATTTTCTTAAAAATTACTTACATAATTTCTATCCTAGAAAAGAAACCAAAGCTACAACTCAAACTCAAAAAGCTTCTAAGGCAACTTTTAAGTAACTTATTCGCACAATAGCTAGGGCTTGTCCAAAATTTTTAACTGATTTTATCTTCAAAAACAATACAAATACTGATTTTAATGCAACTATTCTATTTACTATTCTTGAAAATACTTTAAAAAAACTGATTCATAAATTTACTACTATTCTATTCACCAAATTGAATTATAGTAAAATTTTTGCTTTAGAATTAACAATTCCTCCTTACAAAACAAAAAATCAAATGCAATTTTGCATTAATTTAGCTCGCATTTATCTTTATTTATCTGAAAATTATCATTCAATTGACTATAAAAAATTTGCAGAAGATTTTAACTTTATTCTTAAATGCTTTACAATTAATTCTGCAACAGTATTTACAGACAAAGAAAGAAAATATCTAACTATCAAATCTGACAAGAAATTCAATATTCAACTTCTCTTCAACTTACCCAAATTTCTCTTTCTTCGAGATTATAATATACCATCTCTTAAAAACTCTCTTAAACATTTTAATGAATAGTTTGAAAATTTTTTCCTATCTACAACTATTAATTCTCTGAGCCTTTGAATCAACAAAAAGTTTATAATACTTTAAAAGATCGAATAAGGCAACAATTCATTATTCAACTCAAAAAACTTCTTCCAACTACAACTAACTTTCAAGAACTACTTAACAGTTCTGAAAGTTGAACTGAAAGTATTTACTATACAAACTTTCATATACTTACTTGTAGCTTTAAGGATTGTTCTTATAATTATGAAAACAAATATGATTTTCCTACTCTTTTTAAACTAATTCTTAAATGTTCTTATCAGTAATTTCTAAAAAAGGATAGTGAAATTTGGAAAGCACCTATAGTTGATTCCTCAAGTTTTAAAATTAATGGAAAAAATGAAGTAAGCTTTGCCAAACCTATTCCTATTAAGCTATTTGATGAATTAACAAATCAAGCAGAAGAATTTATCTGTAAACAAAACAAAGTTCCAACTAATCAAAAACATTAAAGCTATTACTTTTATCAATACCTTAATGCTTACTATCATACTGCAGCTGAAAATTATAATATTGCTAGTCTTTTAAAAGAAAAAGCAATTAAGTATATTATTGCAAAAGTAATCGATACACATTACTTAGCATGTATAATTACTTACTTTGATACTATTAAAGATCAACAATCAATTTTTTCAAAAATTATTAAACACTATAAAGAACAAGCCCTACATGAAGCTAAAAACTATCTCTTCAAAAAATTCGATATACAATTCACTGAACTTTTTTTGCTTGAAGATTCACTCTTCTTCTTAGAAGATTCTTTTCAACAATAGAATCTCCTAAATTCATAAATGCAGCTGCTACCTTACTAAATGATACATCCATTGTAGTTAGTAAGAAGAATAATATAAGTAGACAAGCAGTAAAGCCTATTTATGCGAAGGACCAAGTTTATGATGATCAGACTTAACGTACAGAGCAGACTCTAGTATTCTCTGCATCTGTAAGAGCTGAGAATATGATGAGTGCCTTAGGAGATTCAAACTTCAATATACATTTACTAATATCATCCAAACTACTTAATGCATATAAATTATTGAATACAAATATACATAACTACTTTAATAGCACCCTAACTTACAACAATACCAATACATACTATAATCTTTTCCTTTTATAACACAACTTACCACTACTTACAGAAATAAAACATTAGGTTCTTTTCTTATCCACTTATCTAATCATTTATTTTCACAATTAATCCTTATTTCTATTAAGTAAATACTTACTAAAACTCATATCTATCTGAATTTAAATAAACTCATACTTAAAAATCATCAAATCCTTAAACTAACTCAATTTCTTAACTATTACCACTTATCTATCCAAACTAACATTACTAACTCTAACTTACAAATAACTCCAAATATTAATACTAATAATACTGACACTTTGCTTTCACTTAATATTGTAACATACAATATTAGAGGATATAACAATTCTCTAAAAAAGCAATTGTAGAAAGACTTCTGCTTCTCACACAACTACAATATTATTAGCTTAATGGAAACTAAGCTTACTAATTCTAAATAAAATTTTTTAATACTCAACACTTTATATATCATTTGTTAAACTCTGCTTTCTCTATGGAAGGAACTAGAATCATGCTCTCAAATAATTTAATACTACATATTTACAAAATTCTCAAATATGAAGGAGGTACAGTTGCTATCGACCTATTTTTTAAATATGACTTTAAATTTAGAATAATTTTTGTATATCTCTCTTCTACTGATATATTACGTAGAAACTCCACACAAACTAAAGTCAGCTAATGGATATAGCAAACACTGAACCAACAGCTTCTTCTAATTGTACTTGGTGACTTTAATGTAGATATCACTAAAACAAACTCTACAAATCTAAAATCCAGATTCATCAACTTCTTAACATGCAACAATTTTTATGACCTTGCTGACCACATATCTAATCAATCTCATACATAGCATAATAACCAATCAAGATCTAAAATTGATTATATATGGTGTTATAAATCTATAATATCATACTTACAAAAATTTAACTTAGAAGACCCATCAAAATCCACACAAAGTAACTATATAATACTTGTATCATCATAGTTATTTTCCTTTGCTAAAACACCAAATCATAAACAAAAATTCAAAACAAATAGAAGAATTTTCAATTACAACTCTATAAATAAAGAGACTTAGAAAGAATTTACAGACCAAGTAAATTCTAACCTTAATCAAAACAAGGCTCTATTAGACCTAAATACTAATGACTCTTTTGAAACATACTGGCATAAAATCCAAAAAAGTATTATTTCTGCTACTCTCAAAATGATATCTAACAAAAAGCTTAGATTTAAAAACTTTTACCACATATATTCATATAAAGCTACAAAACTTCACCAAATGCTAAAGCTAATAGGACAAATTATTTGACAAGTTAAATATGCATTTAACAACAAACTTCCAATTCTAACAAATACTTCATACTTAATTAACAAAATTAATCAACAGCAACAACTAAGTATTAATAACCTCTCTACTGATAATAATCAAATCCCAATATGGCTTACCAATATACAAACATATTGGAAAATATTATATAAAGCTCGAGAAGCAGAAAACTCAATACAAATTTGATAACAAATTAACAAAGCAACAGAAAAAAGATGTGCAGCTCTCTAAACACAACTAACAAGGATGATCAATAGTATTTTTAATAGACATACTGAACATGTTTTATTTCAAAATTTTAAAACAGATACAGATTTAATTACTAATCCTGACTAAATTAAGGAGCAGGTTAAAAACTATTTTGATTAATGGACTGAACTCAAATCTATCAATCAACAAATTTTCAACTCAACTTGAAAAAGTTGTTACGATTCTATCTCTTCTATAAATTCCTTATACTATGATAATGTTTTTAATATCATCACAGTAGAAGAAATTAC
Organism: Scutellospora calospora; assembly: GCA_910592325.1. Classification (NCBI taxonomy): domain Eukaryota; kingdom Fungi; phylum Glomeromycota; class Glomeromycetes; order Diversisporales; family Gigasporaceae; genus Scutellospora; species Scutellospora calospora. The sequence goes on along the minus strand of CAJVPM010000236.1, from coordinate 7,815 downwards.
TCATACTCTTCAAAATCTTTTCAACAACAAAGCATATAGCCCATTGAATATTAGCTATGAAATACTTAAACATGCTAGAGATATATTTTTACAAACAATTACAATGCTACTTAACAGATGCTTAACTTCACAACTAATTCCTAAGCAATAGAAAAAGTGCTATATCTTTCCAATTTCAAAAAAGCTAGTTTTTGATAGCAACTTACATAATACTAGGCCAATAAGTCTTATTGAGCATATCAAAAAACTTTATATAAAAATACTCACAAACTGTCATAGCATTTCTTTAATATCTAAACAAATTTTATCATCACTTAATTATATTGCTCTTTCTGATAATAGTACCTCTACTCCAATCTATATTCTTAACAATATCATTAAAGACTCATACTGCAACAACAAAGAGCTTTGGCTACTATCTTAGAATATGAGCAAAGCATATGACTCTGTTAATACAAATCTACTTCAAAAATCACTCGAAAGAATTTAGCTCCTACCTCAATTTACTCAAATTATACTCAATTTGTTCTCTAACTACTCTAATAAAGTCATTACTAACTTTGAACTAACATAGTCATACTCAGTTAGAAATAGAATTGATCAAGAAAAAACAATTACACCTCTTTTATAACGTATCTACTATGATCCTTTAATATCTCAAATTTCTAAAAAATATCAAGGCTATAATCTAGGAGTTTCTTGAATTACGGACCTTAAATCAAAACAAACACAACAACTACAAACATCAACTTCTGTTTTCGCATTCATGGACAATACACTATGAATAGCATCAACAAAAAATAAACTTGAACAAATTCTTACATTAGCTTCATCATTTTTCATAATGGCTAATATACAAGTTAACACACTTAAATCTATCCTTAGCACTAATTCAAAAAACCCAACATCTATTAACTTCTTATAAAAAATAATTACTCTACAATCAAAAAACACTTCTTTTAAATTTTTAGGATGCTGGTTTCTATTAAACTACTAACAGACTCAACAAACAAATCTAATTATTTAGTAATCAAATAACCTTACTAACATACTCAAAACCAAACAAATAACTGACAAACAAGTAGCCTATATTATAAATATGGTAATAATTCTAACCCTTGAATACTGAATTCATAATATTGTTTTGTCAAAAACAATTTGTAAAAAGATACTTTCTATATATATAACTATAGCCAAGCACAAATCAAACCTATCTTAAAGCACTCCAAATAGTATTATACTCAACCATAATATCTATGGAATGAAAATATTTGGAATATACAGCTCCAACATCATATCTCAAAATTTTTACTTAGACTTAACAATCCTAATCTTTTAGGAACAACCACAAAAATTCGTATTCAACAACTAAAAAACAATTTGTGGTCTACAACAAATATCCTCCAATACTCTAATCTAACTATCGATAGAAAAAACAAATATTCTACTAATTTTAAAATTATTCAGCTACTTCAACATCTAAATATGCAAATAGAAGCATACTCAAGTATAATATAGCCAAACACTATTATACATAATGCATATCCTCTTGAACCATTACTTAACCAACATGATGCCTATAATATCTTCAAAAAACAACTCAAAATAAAAAATATACTCTATTTAGACTAACTTACTACTATGGATAATAGCTCTCTTCTAGAATAGGAATACTTATCTCTATGAATTAGCTATTTACCTAAAGGCAAAAAACTAACTTGGTTTAAATATCTTAAAAATACTTTAATTGAAAATCCTTTCTCAAGAAAACTTACTCAACAACCTACACTTATATCTAATAACTACTTCAGCTATACTACTAGTCACTTTGAAAAACAAAATAAGCCATAGCTAATTACAATTAATGATGATAGTTCAGTAATCATCAGCAAAGCTTACTTATTTAATATTCAATCTAACACAACTTCTATTATACAATAGATACATAATATTGACTATTCATATACAGAATATTATCCAACTTCATTTTTAATATGCAACCTCTGCTATAGATGTAATTTAAACTCTAATCGAATTAAAAATCACTATATATTTGATATTTCAGCTATGCTATCAACAAAATTTTGGGGAAAAAAACCTCAAATAACCAAACTTCAATGCTTAGATTTAATGCAAACTACTTGGATTTGATATATGCTACTACAAATAGAAATCCATTATATATACCTCCTACTCCAAACATTCTTATTTACAACAATTCTGTTTTTGAAATATTCAATTCTAATAACTTATCTCACTATCTAAATCATATTGCAATATCTAATTCTAATTCTACAAACTTAACTTTCTATATAAACAAATCTGTTCGAAATTTGATGACTAACTAATGCTCTATAGGTATTAGATAAGTACAAGTTGAAAATAATTCTATTATAAACTCTTTTGCAGCACAAGTTCAACAATAGCTTTCATAATACAAAACAAAACTGCTCACAATATTGTCAGCAATTAGCATAGCTTCTCGTAACTGCAAAGTTGATATCTATACAGATTTATAATTTGTAATATCCAAATACCAAAAACTCATCCAAACAATCACAAATCCATCATACTACTACTCTTATAACAACTGACCAATTTGGCATACTCTACTTAATCTCATCAAATCTAACAAACTCATAATCTTATTCCACAAAGTTACAGCTCATGGTAATAATGAACTGAACAATATGGCTAACACACTCGCACAAAACTACCAAACACTACTACTTCTTGAACTTAAATATGCTAACCTTTATAATCCTAACTTCTATATTGTATGGGAAAATACTATTATAGAACAATCTGTATACAAACTTATCAAAACAATCTGCAATGCCTATATTCTTGCAATGTAGTCATTACAGAATCGCAACTAACAATAAGCTCATTTATATGATGAAATTGATTATAATTTAACATAGTTATATATTAACAATAACAACAAACACTCAAACAAGTTTACTAATTTCAAATTTAGTAAACTTAAAACCTTTCAAATTAAACTACTACATAATGAATTACTAATACCATCACATCTACACAAATACTACTCAAACATAATATCAAATAACAAATACTTTAAATGCAACCAAACAGACTTGGAACTCTACTAGATTATAGACCATTATACTAATATACTACAGGAAATAATCCTACAATTTGTTACTGAAACTCTCAACAACACAAACTTAGAAATTACTCAATCTCAATCTCTCACACTAAAAAATCTGATAATGCATTATCTATTACTCCAACTATCTACAAACTCCTTCAATACAATTAACTTATATACTTCACTCAAAGGACTTCTACTATATGCACTTATTCAACCAATTCAAACATATACTAACTCAGTTCACTTAGCTTCACAGATAACTATTAAGTTGTTTCTCAAACTTAATCTAAAAATTTATAAACAAATATAGCTACTCTATTGTTCTGAATTTGCAAACTGGAAGCAACAATATAATATTCATATACCATACTCAAACTCTCAACAAAATCACAGAAATAGTCGACAACTTTCTCATATATCTCAGGACAATCATAATTTATATAGTCTTCTTTTTCAAAATAACCAAACTTCATCAACTGAACTCACTATCCAAAAACTTTTCACTTGGTCAGTACACTGAATTAAATATGGTTTTTCTATAAACTATATTCTTTCCAACCAAATCTTGGTGAGTCTTGACTATTCTAGTAGGTTTAGGTCACAGATAATTTTAATTTAGCTTTAATTTTAGTATTTACTTTAGTCTTAGTTATTTTATTATCATCTAAGCTTCAATTCTTGCATGTAATTTATTACTAGATAGTTTTATGTAAACTCTTAACTATATTTTACAAAAATAAAGATAGAGACAAAACCTCACCTCAACCTATAGGTTAAAAATTTAAAAAAAATTAGAACTTTTTGTATTAAATTCAAAGTATATAGTTAAAGAAAAAGATATATATCTTGAGATAGTAATGGGAAAGTCTAAAGAGCCTGTTTAAGCTAAACAAGAAAAGAAAGTTATAAGATATCTTGAAGTCTAGATATCAAAAAAAGATAGAAAAGAATATAATAAAGCTATTATCATAAAAGAAGTTACAAGGATATGTAAAGCAATTATATAGAAGAAAGTATTTATAAGCTAATTAATATATCTAAATAATAGTGAGTATTGAATATAAACTTTAGATATCATTTTTATCTAAATTCTCATATTAGTGAATACAAAGACCTATTTGAATATTAATCAAGAACAAGATAGAGTTAGCAAAGTCTGCACTAAATAGTATATGTAGTTATGTGAAGATTCTAGGATTACAAATAATTTAGCAAAATTAGCTTGCATATCATATTACAGAGCTAACTATGTATCTAAATAAGCAAAATAAAATAGGACTTACTACAAGACTAAGAATAAAAGAAGCACAACTCAGATGTATAAGCATAGATAATATTCTCAGTAATTCTAGTAAACTAGATTATATAGAGCTCAAGTTTAATATAGTATATAAGATAATATATAAAGGGAAAAAACTAGATTTTAGTTTCTAAGAAAGTAGCTTTTATGAAAAAAAATCTAGAAATTTCAAATACAAGTATCTCAAGTTTACTAAATGAAAAAGAGGCTAACAGATACAGAAAAAGTAAGAATATGAATATTTTTACACTTGAATAGCTTATAATAAGTAGTAATAATAGACTCCTAATATAGTAAAAAGTAAAATATATTAGAGACTGCTAAGAATAAGGTTATAAGCTATACTGGTTCAAGCATATAGAAGAAAAAGTCATAGATTGCATTTCATCAAGATTACTAAAGGAAGAATATTGTATAGCAGAACTAAACCAAAATATGATAAGGTGTAATAGGCTCATGATATCTACAGATAAATAGAAAAAAAAGTATATTATTTTTGAAAAGTATAAAAACTTCAAAATTAGTGAAGTTATAAAAAAGAAAAACAAATATTTTTTAACTAAGTACTAGCAAATTGAAGCAAATGAAAGCTTAGAAAAGATACAAGCTAGAAAGTATGAAAGTTGTATATATGGAAAATAAAATGATATAAGCTATATTATAAGATAAAAGTTGAAGAGATAACACCAAATCTTGAAAAGAGTATTGTACAAAGGAAATATGACATCAACTGAAATACCTATATTAGTCTATACAGAATACAGGAAGCTTTTATATGAGAAAGAAGAGGAACAAAGAAGAGAAGTAGAAATAAAAGTAGTTAGTATAGAAAAGGCAGTAATTCAAAGGGTAATTAGCAATAGAGAGATATAAAGTAAACTAGTAGATATCACAAAAAGGTTAAAAGGAAAAAAGGAGCTAGATATTTATACAGATAGGTCATTAGTAGTAGAGCATGAAGAAAATAAAGAAGGAAAAAAAATAGGTATAGGATGGGTTATAGCTAGCAATAATAGTAGTGAAGATAGTATTAGTTTTAAAAGTAAAATGCTAACTAGTTTTTCTAAATTCGAGCAGAACTAGATATAATATGAACAGCAATGCTAGCAACTTCTGCTAATATAAAAGTAAGAATATACTCTGACAGTAATGTAGCAATAGAGTAAATTCAAAGATTTAAGAGCCAACTAGATATAAAAAGCATGTTTAAAACTAAGAATCATAGTCTAATTAACCAAATATTAAACTACTGCAGAACTAAAAACATTGATTTGAAGCTGATTAAAGTTAAAGGCTATAGTATGAATTATTAGAATAACAAAGCTAATGAGTTAGTGAAAGAAGGTCTATTATCTAACTTAATACTAGAAGTGCAGGATATAACAGTAGGTAGCATAAGAGTAGTACTAACTTGGAAGAGCAAGTTAATAGATAGTTCTCTTAGATCCTTTGTTAATATAATTATATCAATATTATATGAATGTGAATAGGCAGATTTGAGTAATATCAAGCTAATACTAGATCAAAGACTGAGTTTGCAAAGTAACAAAAATCTGAACTGAAGAAATATATAGAGCTTACTAAAAAAATTACAAGGAAAGAAATATACTAGTATTCAAAAAAGCAAAGCTCTAATCTTTAAGATAAAATGTCTTAACAAATTATTACTAACTAAAGATATTTGTTTCTAACAAAATCCTAGTCTATATAAGAGTAAAACTTGTAAAGTATACTTTGTGAAAGAAGAATCTTAAGAGCATATTGCAGAATACTAGATCTTTCAACTAATTTAGAAAAGAATCAAAGGATTCATTATAGAAGAGCTTAGCCTAAAGCTTAATAATAAATAGAAAATATTTATTCCTGATCAAACTCTAAAAGAAATATTTATAAAACGTAATGTAGCTGAGATATATAGTAGAATAAAATTATATATCCAAGGCTTAACTAGTAATTATCTTATAACAGAAGTTAAGGATATTCTAGGATCTAGCTCTAAAACTAACAAGGCAATAACTTGGTTTTTGAAGCTATTTTGGTCTAATTTTTTTGAGAAGCTATAGAAATTTTACTATGAGGTTATACTAGAATGAGAGGAAAAGAATAATATTAAGTTTAAAGAAAAAAGGAAAAAAACAAAGTGAATGCTTAACAAACTGGAGAAAGTAAATATACTAAATAAAGAAAACCAGAATCTAAACAAGATCAACTATAAAGAAACAAGCAAAGATAAAGAAAAACAATTCAAAATCTAGCTGAAGCTAAGATCAAAACATAAATTAAAAAAGAAATAAAGGAAAGCTAGTTAAATTTAAAAAATAACTAAAAAATCTTGAAATAGATGCAAAGAAACTTTTTATAGATCATCAAAGTATGAAATTACTTAGACAAACTGCTTTAGTAAGAAGAAAATTTACTTTTGTAGCTAATTATACTTGGGTACCTAGGGTAGTTAAATGAGTCTAAAATTATAAAAAGAAGGCAGTTATGTAGCTAGTTTAAATTAGTTTATATTTTTGTTTAATATTGTAATATTTTCTCTTAATAAATATAAGACAAGATCACCTAAGTTATAAAAAAATATAAATTATACTAAAATCTATTCTAAAACAATATTAAAATCTTGAAAATAATTTATATCATCTCTCTTGCTTATCAAATTCTCACAATATTCAAGACTTATTAAGAAATATTATTTTAAATATACTATTAAATCTTAAATTTAACAAATCTCTTTTATTACAAATATTAAATATTTTTTTAAAACCTCTAATATATTATTCAAATAAAATTTAACTTCTAATATTTTATATTATTATTAGCTACTATCTATTAACTATTTTTGATAATCTTAAAATTATCTTATAGGTCTGGTGATCTTAGTGTAGTGGATAGGTTGCCAGACCACTATGCAAGAGGTCTAGAGTTCAAATCCTACTGTATACAGAATTGAATAATTACCTAGATATCTGTATTCAACTTACAGTAAACTCTGCCTGTTTCTGGGGTTGTAACCCTGTAAATCATATTGCACTAATGCCAATCGGGTATTGGAAGTGTGACAGGGTGTTCGGTGAGGCATAACATTACACGAATAAATCTTAACAGGATCTACAGACAGGGGACCTGCATTATAGAAATCCCGAGTTAGATAAAGTAGTATGGATTTTGATAGTCATACTAGTTAATATCTGATCTGGGAAAGGAAATCTGCGTACGAAAAGATCAGTGAAATAGATACGAGTAAGTCTTGAGTACAGAAGGATTGATGAAATAGGTGCGAGTAAGTCCGTTACATGAGGTAGTATGACAACACCAATCTGGCTTGGCGGCTAACTGGATTTGGGAGGATCTGTCTCATGTGATATCTGGTGGCAAAGCAGGTGACACCAAGCAA
>CAJVPM010000235.1:0-20577 GCA_910592325.1 Scutellospora calospora | reverse complement strand
TTACTTAGAAAGTATATATTTAAAATTAATATTTAAAGTTTTATTTAAAAATTACAAAAATTAAAAATAAATACAAGCAAATTTGCCTGGGTTACAATTTAAAAGATAAGTATTATAATATTTAAATAATATAATTATAAATATTTAATATTAGGCAATTTCTATTTGTATACTATGTATATATATATAGTAATACAAAGTACAAGAAAAGCTAATCAAAAATTAGAATCTGGTATAACATATAGCATAATGAAAACAAAGAAAAAAAAATAATATTTGACAATATCTTAAAAATTCACTTATAAAACTGCCTTTGTAGCTTTAACAAAAAAAATTTATTGCTAAATTTTGCATATATATAATACTTTGCTAAAATATCAAGTTTTACTCTAACTCTAAAGCTAAAAAAAATTGTTTTTTTTTAATAATCAATTTGTTTTTTTTTATCATATGTATATATATACTATAAGTAATTTAATAAATTTTTTTAATATTATATTTTATTTTATTTATTTTATAGTTAAAGTGTAATAGTAAAAAATTTGTATATTTGTATACTATAGATAGCTATATAATTAAATTAAAAATATCATTACGAAATAAAGATTTATCACAAAATAATTCTTGTATAATAGTATAATTTTAATAATAATAATTATTATATAATTAAAATTAATTATTACTAATTTTATAATTAATATTAAATAGTATAAACTAAAAGTATCTAAGCAAAATAAAAAAACTAAAAGACTTATTATTAAACATTTTTTTGGTAGAGTATTGTAATACTTTGTTTATGAGTATAACAATGCAACTGTAATGCTTACTTATGTTGAATATGCTAATATATTAGATAAAAAAATATCTAAATTTGGAATAAAAATATTTTATCACTTTGGTTATAAAGAATTTATTGATATACAAACAATTAAAAAATGTATTAGATTTTTTAAAATTAATATATTAGATAAAAAAGAAAATATTAATTTAATATAAATTTATTATTAATATATAATAAATAAAATTAATATATTTCTATATTTATTAAAAATAATAATTTTATAACATAAAACAAATTTGTTTTATATTTAATATCAAATAAATTTATTTTGTATTTAATATAATCAAATTGGTATATATTATAAATAGTATTTAGTAATTTTTCTTTATAAATAATAATTCTGTATCTATTAAGAATAATAATTCAGTAGTAATTCTTTATAAATAATCATTTTATATTTATTAAGAATAATAATTTAGTAATAATTCTTAATAAATAATAATTCAATATTTATTAAGAATTATAATTTAGTAGTAATTCTTTATAAATAATAATTCTGTATCTATTAAAAATAATAATTCAGTAGTAATTCTTTATAAATAATAATTCTGTATCTATTAAGAATAATAATTTAGTAGTAATTTGTTAAAATAATAATTCTGTATCTATTAAGAATAATTTAAGAATAAATTATATATATATTTAAAATAATTTTTATTGAAGTAATAGAATTGTTTATAATTTAGTATATAAATATTATTATTATATATATATTTTATATATTCTATATATTTTCTATAATTATTATTATTATTTTGGTATATATTTTTTTATAAGGTAGTCAGTAGCAACTATGATATAGCGATTGTTTTATTTTATTATTAGAAGAGGTCTTATTAAGTTAATTCTTATATATTCAAAAGTATGTCTAACTTGAATAGAATAGAGAGGTTCTTTTCTTTTTTCTTTTTCTCTTTTCTAGTTTGTTTTACATAATTGAATATAATTTTATATATCTCTATATATATAATCCTAATAATATCATTCATATATTTTATAATATATTATATCTGTTTCTAAATGTCTACTAGTAGAGTATCTATACATTATATAAAGAACTAGGTTTACTTTAGTCTATTTTATTACTCAGATAAGTTTGTCTAGATTTTTTCTATTCTTTTTGTATAGTAACATATTTTCTAGTTTATAGTATCTAAATTGTTTAAGAAGTATCTGTTTTTCAAAGTCTGTTAAGTCAGAGAGAAGTTCATCTGTTTTTAAATATTCTATTAAATTTTGATATTGATCTAAATTTATATTTTAAGAATAGAAATAGAGTATGTCTAGTTAAATAATCTTGGAAGGCTATTAATATTAAAGTATTTTTGTCAAGATTTATATATTATAGTAAGGTTATAAGATTGTAGTTTCATCATCTATTGTTCTAATCTTCTTTTAGATAAAGAAGATTTTAACTATTAGAGAGCTAAATAGTTAATAATTAGAATAAACTAATGAGTTTCTAAGTATTTGTAAAAATAGTCTATAGCCTATACTATAGAAGTATATTCAAGTTCTGTAATACTATAGTTTATTTTTTCCTTCTTTAAACTTTTGTTTGTATAAGCAACTAGATATTCTTTTCTATTATCAGAGATTTGGCTAAGAGTAGCTCTATATCTATTATAAGAGACATCAGTAGCAAGAATAAACTCTTTTTTGTAATTAAAATAGATTAAGATAGAGACTATTACTAATCTATGCTTCAATTCTTCAAATACTTTTTGACAATTGTTATCCTATTTATAAAAAATATTTTTATGCAATAATTGGTTTAGTAGTCAAGCAATTGTTGAGAAGCTCTTAATAAATCTTATATCATATTCTGTAAGTCCTAAAAATAATTAGATCTGAGTAATGTTTTTAGAAAGTTGAATTTTCTATACAGCAATAATCTTTTCTAAGTCTGAGAAGATTCCTTTAGCTTTAATAATATGTTCTAAGAAAGGTAATTTTGTTATTTAAAAATTACATTTCTCTATATTAAACTTTAATCTAGTTTTTTTGATTTTTGTAAAAACTTTTTATAAGTGTTTAATATAATCACTAAAACTTAGTAAAAATATATTAGTATCTTCTAAATAAACAACTATATATTTATAAGCTATATCCTTATAAATCTGGTTTATAAAATATTAAAAGATTACAGAGACATTGCAAAGTTCAAATAGTATTACATTAAATTTATAAGTACTATATCTTTGTTATGAAGGCTATTTTCTTTTTATCTGCTAAATTTATCATTACTTGCTAGTATCTACTTATAAGGTCAAGTATTGAAAAATAAGTAGCTCCAGTAAGTAAATCTAACATTTTATTTATCTATAAAAGAGAATAAAAATCCTTTTAATAATTGTATTGAGTTTTCTATAGTCAATATAAAATCTTTTCTTTCTGTTTTTTTTATTTATTACTTTTCTCTAATTTTTCTATTTTCATATCATTCAAATACTCTACTAATATATCTACTTTAGTTACTTTTACTTTAGATTTATATAATATTAACTATTTTTCTCTTACTACTCAGACTACTATAGTATTGGTTTTATTAAAGCAGATACTAGCAAGCACACATCCTTATTACTTGCTTTAATCTTTAGGAATATGAGCTTACAAAACAAAACTGATATTATATGTAAGTTCTAGAGCAACCACAAGTTGTAACTTGCTTGTATGAAAAATATCATACTACTTTTACTTCTCAAAAATTCAAATATAATAATATATCTAGACTATCTACTCCAACTTCTACTACAACTTCTGTACTAATTACTAATCTCAGTAACAAACTCTTTAATAAAAGTGAACTTCTACTACTATTACTAATTAAGCTTACTGCTCAAACTACTTCTATCTTACTCTTTCCTTCTGCAATTTTTGTCTTTGCTAAAAATATTAATTTGATAACAACCTCTTTTGCTATATATTCACAACATTCTTATACTTATACAATTTGCTACTTATAGAATATTATCTGCACTATTCTTCTAAATAAAAAATACATTCATGATTCTACTGCAACTATCATAAAAGAGTTACTAATTTATAAAACTTGCTTTATAAAAATACTAATCTCTTTTTCCAAACTTAAGCCTCTTATTTCCTACTAAAATTCTTCACTAGTACTATTAAATATATCTTTAAATCTAAACAAGACAAACACAATTTTCTCAAACAAATTAAAACTTCCTTCTCTACTAACAAAACTTAATTTATATATGATACTTCTAAAGATTTAGACTGGTTTTCCAATTATTCTATTATTGATTAAATAAAACTATTTACAAAACTAAATACTTCTCTCACTTTCACAATTTTCAAATTTATTTAACCTCATCTCAAAGACTTTAAACCTAGTTAACTATATTAACAAAATAATCAACAATTCAAATAAACTCAAAAAATTCTAATCAAGAATTCAAATATTCTTTCAAATATCTTCTTCACTCTCTAGCAGGGTAATGTCTAGAATTTCTAACACATTTTATTTATGAAACTAATCTGGAAATAAGTTATAATATCAAAATTCCTTTTAATATACTCTATTTTACTTTTACTTCATTTATTAAATCATTTACTGAAATCTTATTTACAAAACTTAATTACAAACAAATTTTTTGTTCTTATACTTATATACTATTATATAATATTTTAAATTGTATTTGGATTGCTTTAAATTTTACTAGATTTTACTTATATCTAAATCATTTTTACAAAACTATTAACTATATATAATTTACTAAAGATCTAGATATCAAACCTATTTGATACCAACTTCACTATATCTTTAATGAAGATTAACCTAACAAACTATTAGTTATAGTTAAAAGTGACTACAAATTCAATATCTATATAGATTTAAATATCTCTAAACAAAATTTTCTAAATTCATATAGAATAACTTCTCTTAAAGAATATAACTATATCATTAAAAAATGGTATAATTCATTTTTTAAAATTTACAGTCATCAATTTATCCTTATAAATAAAATTAAAACAATAAACTACATCAAATACCAAATCTATCTTTAATTTTCTTCTTATTAAAAAAATCTTTTTTCTGAATCCTTTGAATACTCTAATCTTTCTTCACTACAAGATCATTCTAAATAATCAACTAAAGCAACTCACTTTCATCTTCACATTTGTGAATTTGATACTACTCAAACATATTCTTTAATTTCTGCTGATTAAAAATATGACTTCTTTACTATTTCAAAAATTATTTTTAAAAACTCTTATATTTATTTTCTTGTTACTACTAAATAGATATTGATAGTAATGATACAAAACCAAAAATTATTCATCCTGCTCTTAACTATAAAATATTTGGTAAAAACCAAAAACATAAAGCTAGTTTCAAAATTCTAATTCCAATTCTACTTTTTAATAAACTAGCTAATAAAGCTAAAAAAGAATTTATATTTCTTAATAACTCTCTAACTAATTACAAATAATATACATATTACTTTTAAACTTACTTCAAGACTTTTCTTTTAGCTGCAAGTGGAAATAATAGTATCTCTGAGCTAAGCTAATATGATGCAATTATAAAAGTCACTCAAGGCCTTGTTAATACACACTTCCTTGCAAGTATTCTTACTTTTTACTATATTTCATATCAATCTTCTATTAGTTTACCTCAAATCCATTCAAAATACAAAACAACTTTTTATCCTCAAGCTCAACAAATAATTTATAACAAATTTAAAATCAACTTCAAATAACTAAAATCTATTCAACAATCTTTACTCTTCAATACAAATATCATTCAAAATTCTTCTTCTTTACAACAAGAAAATAACTAAACTAAGGAGACTATTGAATTAACACTCAATAGTTCTAAACTTTTATATGCAGAAATTACTACTCAAAATTTATAAATTTGTCTTCTGTAAATAATATAGATACAACTACTACCTCTAAAATAATGATATCCTCTACTTCTTGTAAGCTATTTTTAGAAAAGAATGTTATAAGTAGATAGGTGGGAAAGTCTATTTATACAAAGGATTAGAATTATAATAGTTAGACTCAACATATAGAGCAAACTATAATACTTTCCATGAGTGAATTTACAGAAGACTTCTACTTACCCTCAGCTTCTATAACTTCAACTCTTGCTGAAAAATATACTTACTTTAAAAATTCTTCATACAACATAAAATACTATTATTAAATATTCTACAAATACTTGAATCTGTATATCAACATATTGATCATAATAATTTCATTTAACTATATTAAATTTCTATTAACTCTACTAAAACTGAAACCTATATATACAAAAATACTAATAGAGGCTCTGCTATTGATAATAGCTTGATAGAGTTTATTCTTAATCTTGATATTACATTTGATAGGTGTAGTATGAGTTGAGATTTGAATAGTGGCACTAGAAGAGGGAGTAATAAAATAGGTTTCTATAGTAGTTTGCAATAACTCGTTAAAGAAATGTGATTCAAATTGTTCATAATCATAATTAACAAGGTCTGCTACATAAGCTTCTTTAGAGTAAGGAGTAGAGAATCAACTTGGAATCTGCTTCAGCTATTGTTATCTTTGTTTCTATTTCTGTATTTATCTTGTGAATAGCTTCTTTCTTGGCTTCTATTTCTGTCATCATACCTAGAGTTGTTATAATGTCTGTTATTATCATATAATTTGTTTCTTTCTCAAGATCGAGAATGGTCATAATATCAGTTATTATTCCTTCTATTATCTGACCTATAGTTATTATTAGAGTAGTAACTATTGTAGTGACTAGGTCAGGAATCAGAATAAGAATCATATCAGGCATCTTCTTTTCATTTATGACAATCTTTAATATAATGTCTTTTACTTCCACAATAATAGCAAGTGATATCCTATTGATTATTGTTGTCAAATTTGTTTCTATTAGAATTATTTGAGTAGTAGATTGGTTTAGGGGTAGAGGTAGTCTGTTTCTCAGCAAGGTTTATGCTTAGCTCAGCTATTTGTTTAGTGAGTTATTCAATAGCTTTGTCTATACTAGAATTTGTATTAGAAGCTATAAGTGTTCCAGTTTCCTATCATTGTGCTATAGTTTTTGCTACTGTTAGATTTGCAGGTTCTGAGGCTTAGACATTTACTGAATATTCTGGTCAAAGTCTTTATACAAAGAGTTGAGTTAAGAAACTAACTGGGAAATTATCTTCTGAATCAACTCATTCTTTTAATTGTTTAAATTTGTTAACATAGGTATCAACTGTATCTGAGCCTTGTTGTATAATGAAAAGTTGTTTTTGCCATGTAGCTTTTTGTTGAGTAATGCAGAATCTTTCTCTAAATAGATAGTAAAAACTATAGACATTTTGTCTATCAACTACTTGTCTATGCTGTTGATGTCTAAAATGAGTAGGAGTATTAACTAAGCTTTGAAGCTATTCCTAAGTATTGTCTATTAGATAAGCAAATACAAGTTCAAGTTTTTAGGTAGCATTCCATCTGTTAGCCTTAGCTGCTTGTTCAAAATTATCTAATCAAGTTATAGAGTCTTAGTTTCATTACCTCAAAAAGATTCAATCTTAAACAGAGTCTTTTCACTGCTAGCACCTAAGGCTCGAGCTAATACAGTCATAGTATTAACAGCATCTTGTAAAGTTTGGTCACCCATGTTAATATCTTCTGATTTAATAGTTTTGTGGTCTGAGTCTTCTTGTTGGTTTTCTGCTTTTTGGTTATTATTTTCAATATTAAAGAAATTATCAAGATTGTAGTCTTCTTGATTTTTCTGATTATTTAGAGGATTGTAATCAATTTCAAAATCATTTAAAATTTGTATTATGTTATCAAAGAGTTAATTAGGTTAGTTTGGGTATCGAATAAGTTGATAAGGAGATGAAGAATCTAGTGAAGTATAGTGTGAGAAAGAAGTATTATTAAGGTCTAGGTTAGCTTGAGAATAATTTCTAGAGATTAGAAGGTTCCTATTAGCTGAAGTAGTAGTAAAGGTAAACTGATGAATAAAGTTAGTTATTGCTATTCGAGGATTTATATTAAGATTGAAATATCATTGATTAGAAGTATTAGTAGAAAGAGTAAAGAGAAATTGAGAGGGGAGTGTATAAATAGGAGGTCTGAGAGGGATATTAGTTAGGGGTAGAGTAGAAGTTCATAGTCTGTCTCATGAGAGAAATTGGATTTGAGTAATGTCTTCATTATAAAAGGTTAAAGTAGATGAAGAAGTTGTAGCTTGGTTTGAATCTATAGAGTATTGACTAACTATAGAACTATATTCAAAATGATCAAAACTACTAGTATATTCATTAGGGATAGGGGAACTAAGATCACCTAGTGCTTCTGCTAGAGTTTTATTTAAATAAGGGTTGAGGGTAAGGGTACTAGCTGGGAATTCAATATAGGTATCAAAAGCTGTAGCTTTAAAGCCAAAAAGGAGATAAGATTATAGGGTATATCGAGTATATTTAACTAGGAGGGTTTCAATAATGTTTTTAGAGTTTTCTATAGGAGTATTATATTGGCAACTAAATATTATATTACGTGCTGCTGCTCTGGCTCTAGAGTAGATAGAGCTATTAGTTAATTCTAAGTATACAATTACAGTTTGTTGAGAATAGAATCAGGTGTAATAGGTTCGTTTATACTAATTCCAAAAGTTGTGATATAATCAGTGAAGGTTTGTTTCTAGATAGCATAGCTGACAGAATAAATATGGGTCTAGAGTTTGAAGTATTGTATATGCTTGACTTGTATTTTGATATCATAAATTATGTGCTTGTATTCTTTCTATATATATCTGATATGCTCTGTTCATATATATTGGGTGATAAGATACCTTACTTTTATACTTTGGGTCGTGAGGTATCTGAGACTATGAATTAGGGTTTGGAATTACTTATATCTATATGTTTGACTTGTGAGTAATCTACCTCATGAAACTTTTGGCTAGAACTTGGAGTACTATATTTGGTAGATAGCTACAGCAGGAACTAGGTTTGTATAAATATCAACAAAAGTCTAATTTAGATGAATCTATAAAATAGACACATGACCACTCTGATAGGAATTACTTCTGAGATTAACTGGAGCTCTATGTGCTCACAATATGTTAGGCAATACGTATCCTGAGAGGACCTAAGCTATGCAGTAAATAGATCTGCAAGTAAGCTAGCTGGCTTAAGCAGTTAACTATAGTGGTGATGTTAGTTTAAGATAAGAGTAGGGTATCTGGCATACCCAAAAAAATTGGCATGCCATGTGCATGCTATTCGTGCCATAGCATGCTAGTAACATATTACATACTGTTATACATAGTATTATATATGTATACTATAACTAATTATAACTATTAGGCAGCGCATATTCGATAGTTTGTTTTTTATTTTTTAGATATCTTTCATATTATATTCGACACCTAGTTTACTAACTTATCCTAGAAGTGATTCTAATATTGTACTATTTTCTTTTAATTAAAAGATTCGAACCTCATATGTACAAGAAATTATCAATTAGTTTTACAAAAGACTCGTACTAGAATTTAGGTATTGTACTAATTTTTCTTTAAATAACAATACAATAAGTTAAAAATAGTATACTAGAGAATAACGATTTAGGTAAAGATTTGAATTCTAATAACCATAATTAAAATAATATTTTAAATTGTATTTGGATTGCTTTAAATTTTACTAGATTTTACTTATATCTAAATCATTTTTACAAAACTATTAACTATATATAATTTACTAAAGATCTAGATATCAAACCTATTTGATACCAACTTCACTATATCTTTAATGAAGATTAACCTAACAAACTATTAGTTATAGTTAAAAGTGACTACAAATTCAATATCTATATAGATTTAAATATCTCTAAACAAAATTTTCTAAATTCATATAGAATAACTTCTCTTAAAGAATATAACTATATCATTAAAAAATGGTATAATTCATTTTTTAAAATTTACAGTCATCAATTTATCCTTATAAATAAAATTAAAACAATAAACTACATCAAATACCAAATCTATCTTTAATTTTCTTCTTATTAAAAAAATCTTTTTTCTGAATCCTTTGAATACTCTAATCTTTCTTCACTACAAGATCATTCTAAATAATCAACTAAAGCAACTCACTTTCATCTTCACATTTGTGAATTTGATACTACTCAAACATATTCTTTAATTTCTGCTGATTAAAAATATGACTTCTTTACTATTTCAAAAATTATTTTTAAAAACTCTTATATTTATTTTCTTGTTACTACTAAATAGATATTGATAGTAATGATACAAAACCAAAAATTATTCATCCTGCTCTTAACTATAAAATATTTGGTAAAAACCAAAAACATAAAGCTAGTTTCAAAATTCTAATTCCAATTCTACTTTTTAATAAACTAGCTAATAAAGCTAAAAAAGAATTTATATTTCTTAATAACTCTCTAACTAATTACAAATAATATACATATTACTTTTAAACTTACTTCAAGACTTTTCTTTTAGCTGCAAGTGGAAATAATAGTATCTCTGAGCTAAGCTAATATGATGCAATTATAAAAGTCACTCAAGGCCTTGTTAATACACACTTCCTTGCAAGTATTCTTACTTTTTACTATATTTCATATCAATCTTCTATTAGTTTACCTCAAATCCATTCAAAATACAAAACAACTTTTTATCCTCAAGCTCAACAAATAATTTATAACAAATTTAAAATCAACTTCAAATAACTAAAATCTATTCAACAATCTTTACTCTTCAATACAAATATCATTCAAAATTCTTCTTCTTTACAACAAGAAAATAACTAAACTAAGGAGACTATTGAATTAACACTCAATAGTTCTAAACTTTTATATGCAGAAATTACTACTCAAAATTTATAAATTTGTCTTCTGTAAATAATATAGATACAACTACTACCTCTAAAATAATGATATCCTCTACTTCTTGTAAGCTATTTTTAGAAAAGAATGTTATAAGTAGATAGGTGGGAAAGTCTATTTATACAAAGGATTAGAATTATAATAGTTAGACTCAACATATAGAGCAAACTATAATACTTTCCATGAGTGAATTTACAGAAGACTTCTACTTACCCTCAGCTTCTATAACTTCAACTCTTGCTGAAAAATATACTTACTTTAAAAATTCTTCATACAACATAAAATACTATTATTAAATATTCTACAAATACTTGAATCTGTATATCAACATATTGATCATAATAATTTCATTTAACTATATTAAATTTCTATTAACTCTACTAAAACTGAAACCTATATATACAAAAATACTAATAGAGGCTCTGCTATTGATAATAGCTTGATAGAGTTTATTCTTAATCTTGATATTACATTTGATAGGTGTAGTATGAGTTGAGATTTGAATAGTGGCACTAGAAGAGGGAGTAATAAAATAGGTTTCTATAGTAGTTTGCAATAACTCGTTAAAGAAATGTGATTCAAATTGTTCATAATCATAATTAACAAGGTCTGCTACATAAGCTTCTTTAGAGTAAGGAGTAGAGAATCAACTTGGAATCTGCTTCAGCTATTGTTATCTTTGTTTCTATTTCTGTATTTATCTTGTGAATAGCTTCTTTCTTGGCTTCTATTTCTGTCATCATACCTAGAGTTGTTATAATGTCTGTTATTATCATATAATTTGTTTCTTTCTCAAGATCGAGAATGGTCATAATATCAGTTATTATTCCTTCTATTATCTGACCTATAGTTATTATTAGAGTAGTAACTATTGTAGTGACTAGGTCAGGAATCAGAATAAGAATCATATCAGGCATCTTCTTTTCATTTATGACAATCTTTAATATAATGTCTTTTACTTCCACAATAATAGCAAGTGATATCCTATTGATTATTGTTGTCAAATTTGTTTCTATTAGAATTATTTGAGTAGTAGATTGGTTTAGGGGTAGAGGTAGTCTGTTTCTCAGCAAGGTTTATGCTTAGCTCAGCTATTTGTTTAGTGAGTTATTCAATAGCTTTGTCTATACTAGAATTTGTATTAGAAGCTATAAGTGTTCCAGTTTCCTATCATTGTGCTATAGTTTTTGCTACTGTTAGATTTGCAGGTTCTGAGGCTTAGACATTTACTGAATATTCTGGTCAAAGTCTTTATACAAAGAGTTGAGTTAAGAAACTAACTGGGAAATTATCTTCTGAATCAACTCATTCTTTTAATTGTTTAAATTTGTTAACATAGGTATCAACTGTATCTGAGCCTTGTTGTATAATGAAAAGTTGTTTTTGCCATGTAGCTTTTTGTTGAGTAATGCAGAATCTTTCTCTAAATAGATAGTAAAAACTATAGACATTTTGTCTATCAACTACTTGTCTATGCTGTTGATGTCTAAAATGAGTAGGAGTATTAACTAAGCTTTGAAGCTATTCCTAAGTATTGTCTATTAGATAAGCAAATACAAGTTCAAGTTTTTAGGTAGCATTCCATCTGTTAGCCTTAGCTGCTTGTTCAAAATTATCTAATCAAGTTATAGAGTCTTAGTTTCATTACCTCAAAAAGATTCAATCTTAAACAGAGTCTTTTCACTGCTAGCACCTAAGGCTCGAGCTAATACAGTCATAGTATTAACAGCATCTTGTAAAGTTTGGTCACCCATGTTAATATCTTCTGATTTAATAGTTTTGTGGTCTGAGTCTTCTTGTTGGTTTTCTGCTTTTTGGTTATTATTTTCAATATTAAAGAAATTATCAAGATTGTAGTCTTCTTGATTTTTCTGATTATTTAGAGGATTGTAATCAATTTCAAAATCATTTAAAATTTGTATTATGTTATCAAAGAGTTAATTAGGTTAGTTTGGGTATCGAATAAGTTGATAAGGAGATGAAGAATCTAGTGAAGTATAGTGTGAGAAAGAAGTATTATTAAGGTCTAGGTTAGCTTGAGAATAATTTCTAGAGATTAGAAGGTTCCTATTAGCTGAAGTAGTAGTAAAGGTAAACTGATGAATAAAGTTAGTTATTGCTATTCGAGGATTTATATTAAGATTGAAATATCATTGATTAGAAGTATTAGTAGAAAGAGTAAAGAGAAATTGAGAGGGGAGTGTATAAATAGGAGGTCTGAGAGGGATATTAGTTAGGGGTAGAGTAGAAGTTCATAGTCTGTCTCATGAGAGAAATTGGATTTGAGTAATGTCTTCATTATAAAAGGTTAAAGTAGATGAAGAAGTTGTAGCTTGGTTTGAATCTATAGAGTATTGACTAACTATAGAACTATATTCAAAATGATCAAAACTACTAGTATATTCATTAGGGATAGGGGAACTAAGATCACCTAGTGCTTCTGCTAGAGTTTTATTTAAATAAGGGTTGAGGGTAAGGGTACTAGCTGGGAATTCAATATAGGTATCAAAAGCTGTAGCTTTAAAGCCAAAAAGGAGATAAGATTATAGGGTATATCGAGTATATTTAACTAGGAGGGTTTCAATAATGTTTTTAGAGTTTTCTATAGGAGTATTATATTGGCAACTAAATATTATATTACGTGCTGCTGCTCTGGCTCTAGAGTAGATAGAGCTATTAGTTAATTCTAAGTATACAATTACAGTTTGTTGAGAATAGAATCAGGTGTAATAGGTTCGTTTATACTAATTCCAAAAGTTGTGATATAATCAGTGAAGGTTTGTTTCTAGATAGCATAGCTGACAGAATAAATATGGGTCTAGAGTTTGAAGTATTGTATATGCTTGACTTGTATTTTGATATCATAAATTATGTGCTTGTATTCTTTCTATATATATCTGATATGCTCTGTTCATATATATTGGGTGATAAGATACCTTACTTTTATACTTTGGGTCGTGAGGTATCTGAGACTATGAATTAGGGTTTGGAATTACTTATATCTATATGTTTGACTTGTGAGTAATCTACCTCATGAAACTTTTGGCTAGAACTTGGAGTACTATATTTGGTAGATAGCTACAGCAGGAACTAGGTTTGTATAAATATCAACAAAAGTCTAATTTAGATGAATCTATAAAATAGACACATGACCACTCTGATAGGAATTACTTCTGAGATTAACTGGAGCTCTATGTGCTCACAATATGTTAGGCAATACGTATCCTGAGAGGACCTAAGCTATGCAGTAAATAGATCTGCAAGTAAGCTAGCTGGCTTAAGCAGTTAACTATAGTGGTGATGTTAGTTTAAGATAAGAGTAGGGTATCTGGCATACCCAAAAAAATTGGCATGCCATGTGCATGCTATTCGTGCCATAGCATGCTAGTAACATATTACATACTGTTATACATAGTATTATATATGTATACTATAACTAATTATAACTATTAGGCAGCGCATATTCGATAGTTTGTTTTTTATTTTTTAGATATCTTTCATATTATATTCGACACCTAGTTTACTAACTTATCCTAGAAGTGATTCTAATATTGTACTATTTTCTTTTAATTAAAAGATTCGAACCTCATATGTACAAGAAATTATCAATTAGTTTTACAAAAGACTCGTACTAGAATTTAGGTATTGTACTAATTTTTCTTTAAATAACAATACAATAAGTTAAAAATAGTATACTAGAGAATAACGATTTAGGTAAAGATTTGAATTCTAATAACCATAATTAAAATAATAGGTAGTGGATGCCTCAAAAGTATAACTATGTACAAGTTAAAATTAAAAATTTTGATCTCAACTGCAGGCTGATTCTAATAATTTAAAAATATGTAATCAATCAAAATCATAAAAAATAAAAAATAGTAGTTGTTTTTGACTAAGAAATTTCTTAGTTGCAAAAAAAAATGAGTTCTTATTTTGCCAATGCAGGCCTTAATAACTAGTGTATTTTTTCTTTTTTGTGCACAAAATTGCCAGAAATTAGATCAGAAATTAGTAAGAAAAAATATTTGATTCAAATATTTATTTATTGCTTAAAATATACTAATTACAATATAATCAAGTTTCGATTTGGGAAAAGATATCATCAATTGACTAATCCTCATTGCTAGCATGAATTGCTGAACTTGAACTTTCATTAATAACTTTATTGTCTTGTCTAAAATTACTAATTTCAAAAAATTCTTCTATTACTAGCACATCATTCATATCAATACTTACTGCTTCGACATCATATTCTAAAGGTTCTTCAAATCTTTCTTCCTCAAAAAAAAGATTAATACTAGAATTTTCAGTATCTGCAGTATTTATAAGATCCGTAGATAAAATTTGATCTTTAGAGTTTTTTTTTAATATTTTAGGTTGATTTTGTTGAAGATCATGATGAAGCATCCCAAGTATTCCTATTAAGGTAGTAGATATTTTGTTTTGTGATTTTGTTTTTGTAAATCCTAAGCTAGAAAATAAACGTTTAACGGCTGCTAAGTGTAGAACAATTGAAAAGATCTTTGTAGCAAATCATCTAAGAAGTGGAGAACTTCCAAAAAATTGTACTCAGAAGGTTCTGGAATTAACATCTTTAATATTTTTGTAAGTGTCAAAGGGAGCATCACTATTTTTATAATTAACACACTAAATCGAATTTATGTGTATCATGAGACTAGTTTAAATCAAAACTCGAACCAGCAATACTATTTGCTTTGACTAATTGTCCCAGATCAGTTAAAAGAGATGTTGGAATGTTTTCCCATGATTGGCCAAATTGAAGTCGAAGATAAACATGGGCACTCGAATGTGGGTGTACGTGAAACTATATATTTTTGAAAATTTTTTTTTTTTTTTTTTTTAGAATATAAAATTGCAATAAAAAAATTTTTTTTTTTTTTTTTATGAAATTTACTTACCCTAAAATACGAAATATCCAAAACAAACATGAAATAAATAAAATATTATTATAGATAATTATAAACGTCCGTTATAACATTCATCGAAGTTTCATACCATACATCTTCTTCCCATCCATGTTTGATTAAATCCTCATCTTTATTTCAAATAAATTAAGAATTTTTCGAATGTATATATAATATGTCTGTGAAAATCGAATTCAATTTACTAAATTTAACAACTAATTTATTAAAAATTGAATCCAAAACATACTTTCTTCTTTATCCCTTCCCATGTATATTATTGCGGGTGGATCGACCACTATAAAATTTACAAATGTTTAATAGTTTTTTTTATAATTAACAAAACAAATATATTGTCTTTATTCAACGCCATACCAGAGCTACTAAAATAATAAACCATTTTTTTTTTTTTTTACTGAATTCCTTCAAAGTTTCGTTATATGTAATCGTGGATTTTACATGAACATCCGCCTTATATACGATCTGCAATAGATTTTATTGGCCAGTTGAATACGACCAATCAAATTAATTTTTGTTACACGGATGTTTTTTGTTTTTAAAATAATCTTTATACGTATAAAATTTTTCGTCAATGTTCATATAGCAAACATAATTTAAAGTTTGAATTTATACCCAACGAAGAAACAAAAAAAAAAAAAGTTAAAAGTGAAATAAACAATTTAATTCTAAACCTTAGTATTAATTGAGTAATCGCGTAATTATCTTAGGGTGTTCTTCGAGCACTTCTCTCAATGAATTCTGATCGACCAGTTTGATTAGACAGACCAATCTAATTCTTTATAGTCCATTGCCTTTAGTTAATTCTTTTGAAAAAATTTGATGATTTAATTTAATTAAGTTTGAATATAATAGGCTTTAACCTAGCATTTTTAATATTTATTTTAAAGTTTAGCTTAAGATTATTTTATAATTTTTTTAAAGTTAAATCGAAAGATATCTTAACAGCCACCTAGCCAAATTCAAACTCTTGAAAAAATGGAGACCGCAACAAAATTGTTTTAAAATTTTGAAGATATCTCGACAATTACAACCAAATTTGATGAACTTTTTTAATATTGATTGTGTTTCATAGAACTAAAATAAAAATTTTCAACAAATTTATTTAAGTAGTTGTTGCAATTCTTCGTTCAAAAAGTTTAAATTCTACTAATAATTTTAATAAAACATGTGATTATCACATGTTTTTGTTACCAAAAAAAGTAAAAAAAATTTAGGGACGTTCCCGAGTGTAGTCGAGCGGGAGTTAACAATACAGAATTTAATTGCATTAAGTACACGAAAAGGGCAAAATATAATGCACGCGCAAAATATGATTTTGTCACTGTCAGAATTTATTACTTGATGTTTTTGCTACAATTAACTTCTCCAGATGCATAAGTCTAAATTTAAAATAACTATATGGGGGTCTTCCTTGAAAATGATGTTATGGGACATAGTAAATCATATGATCCATACTTAATTTTCAAGACATATATTTTGCACTTTACTAGGTCTTAATTAGAGGTTGGAACCGGTTTTAATAATTCGGGTTTATCACATGAATTTTGTGATATTTTAGAATTTATTAAAATTTAATTGGATAAATTTCTAAAATATCACAAAATTCACGTGATAAACCCGAATTATTAAAACCGGTTCCAACCTCTAGTCTTAATCAATGTGACTTTAAAACTGACTTAAATTTCGGAAACATAGCCTCGGGATTAAAATCTAGGCATTATTTACAAATATAGTTAAGAGCAAAAAAGTACAGTTGCACGGATCACGTGATTAAATAGAACCGCAAAAAGTCCTCTACAAAAACTAATGAATTATCACTTTAATAATCACGCCAAATCTCATATATTGATATTAGAAAAAAAAAATTTATTTTTTAAAACAAAAAAAAAAAAAAAAAAAAAATTTAATATTTTCGCCAATATGGAGCAAAGTAAAGTTCCGTTGGTTGCTACTTCAGCAAAAAAGCATTGTATAGCGGTGAACATGTCACACTATGTATTAAAAAGGTTAATTGATGCTCGAAGCGATGGATCAAGTATGAAAATTAAAGTCGCAAAGGACGCAAAAGAAATTGTACGCTTTCTTTTAATGTGTTTCTGAATTAAAGAAATAATTCAATTTTATAAAGAGTTGTAAATTTTTGTCTACGTTAAAAAATATTTATTTATTTATTTTATTTTTAGTAATTATATTAATTTAATATTTCATTTAAAATAGGAAATAATACTTCATGGAAAAGATAAAAAAGATAAATTTCAATTCACAAAAACTCCCATGGAAAAATTATCAAAAGTTCTTTTGTTGAAAGGAAATCAGTTGGAAATAATTGGAGATATCAAACATCAAATTACAAGTACGAAAGAATCAAATTACAAAGCAAAGAAAGATTTGGCAAAAAAGAAGCTAAGTTATGCTTACAAAGAGGAACAAAAAGCAAAAGATAAAAAAAAGTGACTATAATTTAAAATATATTTATGTTTATTCTTATAAATCATATTTTTAAATTTCCTCGGTTTAACTATTTTCAGAATACAAGTGATAGATCCAATACCAGATCCTATAAAACCAAAGAATCCAAAAACCAATCATGTCAAGCGAAAGGGTGGCAAGCCAGCACCAGTCGTATCATATTTATCAAATTCTTCTTCATTTATCCAAAACGATGATACTTCAGGTGTCCCACTTAAGAAGAGGGTTCTTCATCTAATTGCAGCTACTGAATTAGAACCTGAACAATTAAATACCGATCAAATCGTAAAAAAAGTTAAAGACAGTAAAGAAAATGTGCAAAAAGTATTAGACGAGGTAACTTCTTCACAATTAAATAATTATATTTATATAACCCGTTTTTTAATTTTTAATTGAATTATTTGATTTTTTATCCAGGTCGCAGAGCCGACAAAAAAGGGAACGTGGAAACTTAAGCTTAACGCCTGGTTAACACTCGAACCACACTCTTGGTTTAGTTATGGACAAAAAACGGTTAGTAGCATTGTTCAAAAAATGAACGAGGTCGCTGATAAACTGGGTTTACCCCAACCAAAAAATTCTACAAGTTTTGATGGAGAGCCTGTGAAACGTCGCAAGGTTGGACCAGTATCTTATTTGGAAGTTCAATCAAACAATGAGCATCCTGTTCGTAATAGTACTAAGTCAACACGAGGAGGGAAAGGTCCAAAGGGAAGGGGCGCTAAAACTCCGAATACCTTACAAAAGCATGAAAAAATCATAGAGCACGATCCTAAAAGTGTTCTATCAAATCGAGGTGGCAAACCGATCAGAGGTCGAAGTAGCAAGACAACTGAAACTACAAGCACTCCTATAACATCTGGTACTCGTAGAAGAGGAAGGCCGAAAAGTACGAGTACGACTTCTCGTAGTAGTAAGTTATCAACTTCGAAAAGTACATCAGCATTGTCATCTGTTACACCACTTAAGCGAGATTCAAGTGAGGTCAATGGTCATACATTAGTAAATGGCGTTAATAACGATATCAAACAAAGTCAATATCGAGTCAATACTTTGTCTGAATTTCGTGAACTTATTGACGAATTTAAGGTTAAACAAGATGAATATAATGAGCTAGATGAGAAATTACAAAGTTGCTTCCCATTATATAAAGACTTAGATCATGATCTCCGTAATGCCAGGCAATCCCGTGAAAAAGATATCATAAATAGGATCATGGAGACGTTCGGTAGTGGTAGTGAAATTTTCGCTCTAGTCGAGCAGTTTAATGCTATTGAAGAAGAGTTACGTCAAATTTCTAATGAGGCTCGGCGTGCTGTGGAAGAAGGTGTTTTGGATGAGTAAATGATAATTTTATTATACAGTTAATTCATTTTTGCTGGATACTACTGTATAACTAACAAATAAAGACATTTTACGTGTAATTAACGATAAAAAGACATTTAATATATTGGATTATAGTGTTATTTTATAAAACATATAATTAAATTTTGGTTTAAAAAAAAAATTTTTTTTTAAATAAATAAATAAATTAATAGTCTTATATTATTGATATTATAGGTAATATTGAAAATATTTTTTTATTCGGAATTTGTGCAGTATTGTTTCAAGATTAATGGTCAAATTTAAATTAAAGTTCAAAATTACCGCAGGGAATTTCATTATTTGACTTATTACTAGGGTTATATTACATAAATTTACATTTTTACGTTTCATGAAATTACATCGTAACCTAGCGTTATAGTAACTTTACATAGAGAATTGTCATGTGATTATCTCATCAACGCTATGGGAGCTATAATTTTATATTTAAAAAAAATGCACCGGAGTCTACGTACGAAAGTTTGGCCTGCATTAATCACATGATCGAAATTCGATTTACCTGTTAAGTAACTGTTTTTTATAACGATAAGTAATTTTTATCGGGCAATACTATTTGTACCCCGTTTTGCTATTCATACCTTCTATGTATAAAAACTTTTGTCAACTATGATACCAGTCACTAACTGGGTTTCAAATTATGAATTACGTTTGCCCGAACCATGTTAATTTAATCGCTGTTTATCAGAATATATATATACTATCATAATAAGTATTATGGTCATTATCTTATTCGAAGGCGAATTACCAATAAAGTTTTTTTTCTAGCATAAAAATTATATCAAGTTGATAGTGTTTAAAAAATTCTCTTTGCAGTGTGAAGTTATAAAAATGATTTCTATTTGATGGCAAAAAATTGGTTTAATAAAGTACGAAAAAAAATAGTTTTAATAAAGTAAATTAACTATTATAAAAATTTCATACCGGTACATACAAAATTAAATCCTAATAGATAAACTGTGTAACCTTAATAAATATTATATTTTCAATGAATTTTAGTGCATCTCTTGCATTTTTTTATTTACAAAATGAATGGGGACGAATTATACAAACTAGGTGAAAAATATTATTACG
>CAJVPM010000234.1:0-20579 GCA_910592325.1 Scutellospora calospora | reverse complement strand
TTAAGCTAGCTAGCTCGTTGCAGATTTATTTATCTAACTTAGCTTAGATCCTCTTGAGATGCGTATTGCTTAACATATTGTAGCATGCAGAGCTTTGGTTAACCTCATAAGCAATCCTACTAGAATGGTCTATATCTATTTCACAGATTCATCTAGCTTAGACTCTTGCAGATATTCATACAACCCCAGTTCCTACTGTGGCTCTCTACCAGTTTTTCTATATCTATCTTTTCGGATGTTTCACAAGGCAGATCCTCCTAATTCAGTTAGCCGCCAAGCCAAGTTGGTATTACCGATTCTTCCTGTAGAACGAATTTATGCGTACTTGACTCGATCAGCATTTTTTAAAGATAGTTTCCTTTCTGGATCAAGCATTAACTAGTATAACTGTCAAAAGCTATACTACTTCACTAACTCGGGATTTCTACTATGCAGGTCCCCTGCTCATAGATCCTATCAAGATTTATTCATGTAATATTATGCTCTCTGAACATTTTGTCACACTTCCAATATCTGAATGATATTGGTACAATATGATTTACAGGGTTACAACCCCAGAAATATACAGGGTTTACCATAAGTTGAATACAGAGGTCTGAGTAATTATTCAAATTTGTCGACAGTGGGATTTGAACTCCAAACCTCTTGCATGGCAGTTTGGCAACCTAACCACTGCACTAAGATTGCCAGACCTTTAAATTGTGAATTCTTTTTTAAGACATGTATAAAATATTTAATTTAGTAAAACTTAAAATACTCAAAAAATTATTAGAAAGAATTAAACTACTAAAAAATATAGCTAGTATTATCCTAAGTCTTTATGAAAAAAAATTAAAGTTATAACAAACTTTAGTTTTATAAAAGAATTTGAAGCAAAAAATAACTTTAACTAGAATAAAATAATCTTATCTCTAGTTTAGTATATATTTTATAACTCTTTGCTATGCTCAGTTCAAGAATCAAAAAATCTAGAATATAAGATAATAACAAAATAGCTAACAGATATCAAATACAATTTAATCAAAAAAATAACTTACTGACAAGTAGTTCTGACTTATGCAAATAATGTAATCTAGATTGCTAAGTCTAAAGAAGAGCTACAAAAAATTATCAACATTTCTAATGAGCTCAATGAAATAAATAATATTGAGATCAATAGTAAGAAATCTGAGCTTATAGCTATAAATATCAACAAAAAGAAGTATAAAAGTAAAGACTAATTAGCTATAATTATAGATAAAGACTAAACAAAGTATATGCAAAAAAGAAATAAACCTAATAAGATATCTCGAGATCTGAATTTTAGACAAAAGAAAATCTAGTCTCAGACTTAAGCATAATAAGAAATAAAGTAAGCAAAATATGCAAAGCAATAAAATAGAAAAAAGTATCTGCAAGCCAACTAATATATTTAAATAATAGTATCTTCTTACTAAGTATTGAATATAAATTGCAAATAATATTTCTTAGCAAGTCTATTTGCAACAACTTGCAAAGACCTATTTGAGTATTAATTAAAAACAAATTAGAATTAGCAAGCTCTACAGTAAACTTAATTTGTAGTCATATTAGTTTTATAGATCTAATATTAATATAACAAAATTAACTTGTATATCATTTTATTGAATTAATAATATATATAAATTAGTAGAAAATATTAGAAAAAACTATTAGATAAAAATCAAAGAAAAGTAGCTACAAAAAAAATATCTAAGTAATCTAATTAGTGAGAATTATAAGTCTAACAAAATAGTATCTAAATACAACTTAGTACTAAGAATACTATAGAAAGTAGCCAAGCTAGACATAGAGATAAAAAAGCCTGCAGAAAACCTTTACTTATTTAATCTGAAAAAAACAAAATTGCAAATCTACTAAGTAACAAAGAGTTATACTTCTTTATAAATTTAGACAAAATGAATTTCTTTACTCTTAAACAATTAATAGATTGCTTAGAAAACTTTCTACTAATTTAGCAGTAATTAAAATATATAAGAAAAGAGAAAAGAAAAAGATATATACCAAGTTAGTTTACAAAATTAGAAGAAAAATTCTTGAAAGAAAAAAACTCAAGAGATGTATAAGATATATACAAAGTAGAAAGATCTAACAGAAGTACAATTAAAATATAGTCTAAAAGAATATTAAAGAATAAAAAAAAAAAAAATAGATTTAATTTAAGAAAAAAAGAGTACTATATATAGATAAAACTACAAGAAAAACTAAGAAAAGTTTAATAGTAATATACTAGAAAGAAAGAAATATATAGTAGAAAGCTAGTTTTTTCTTATATATAATAGATATAATATAGAAAGCTTTAACAATAATAACTATTTAATTTAAAACTTTTTATATTAAAACTTTTACATCATGAACTACTTCACAATATTTGAAAATAAAAACCTAAAACCTATATTATCTGTTATTATTACACAAAAAAAACCTAAGCACTAATAAATTAATAAAGTTTACTGGCCTAAGAGAACCGATAAATTTTCAAAAATTATTTGATATAATAAATAATATAATTGGTAATTAATATAATTTCAATATAGTATTAAAAAAAAAAAAAAAAAAAAACAATAATAAGATTAACATAATATCGAAAAATACGGTCAATCAATCCCTGTATTTTTGGGACGAGCATAGAAAAAAAGGGAGAGTTTTGAGAGACTTGAATGTATCTTTCATAACGAGAAAAATATCAACCA
The DNA here is from genome assembly GCA_910592325.1 of Scutellospora calospora. Classification (NCBI taxonomy): domain Eukaryota; kingdom Fungi; phylum Glomeromycota; class Glomeromycetes; order Diversisporales; family Gigasporaceae; genus Scutellospora; species Scutellospora calospora. The sequence goes on along the minus strand of CAJVPM010000234.1, from coordinate 17,868 downwards.
TTTTTATTAATGAATAGCATGCGGATTTTAGAAATGTTACATCTAAAGTTATAATGAAAATTTTCTTTTTTTTTTTTTTTATATTACAAACCGGTCAAATAAAAACAATAAAAACACAATAATAAAATGTATATGAATAATAAAATATAAAAATGATAGAACTCTGTTGAATCATCCAGATTATCTTATATATAATTAATCTAAGAGTGAGATTAAGCAAATAAATAAATTATGTAAAAATAACAATAATGAGTTTATTATAACGAACCTTCAGGAACTTCAAGTATAGGATGCCTAATTACATCTATAAAATTAAAATGTAAATATACCGCAAGAAGTATGTAATTAAAAAATAAATATAAAAAGTATAGTATTTAAAAAAATAAATACCATCTAATCGCGCCTTATTTATTGAAGATATTTTAGCAAAGCCATTTGTAGCATTTGCGGGTTTTGGAAGACTCTTAAACTTTAATATTTGACTTTTGTAAACAGCTTTTTCGTGAATAATTAAATTCAATTTTTTCGAACTTGAATTTCTTTTCCAATCTTCGTTAGCAATCTTGAATTCCTTATAAATTTTTGAAGCAGGAACATCTCGAATCCTATGTTTCCAACGTTCTAATTCTTTATGTATTTGTTGCATGGTCGGACGTCCATCAGGATTTGCATCCCAGCATTTATTAAATAATTTTTTTAAAAGTGAAGGAGTTTCTTTCGGAAGTTGTGGCCGACGTCCCATAAATATTTCAAATACTAAACCCATATCATGAGGCATATTATAAAATGGAGGATTACCAGTAATCACTTCTGAAGCGATTATTCCAAAACTGTAAACGTCGGAAGCACATGAATAAGATGCCTCAGATAAAACTTCAGGAGCAACATAAGGAATTACACCATAAATATTTTTTGAATGTTCCATATATAATGGTTTACATAAACCCAAATCACTAATTGTAATGCCTTGTCGATCATGTAAGATGTTGCCACAGTGAAGATTTTTATGAATTTTATTTACATCATGAAGTTTAGAAAGACAAGAAGAGATTTCTAATATAATATCAAATCTTTGATCCCAACTTTTTTCATGAAAAGATTCATTTAAAATACGTCGTAAACTTCCAAGACTTGCATATTTCATAACTATTCCATAATTTTTTGATTTTGGATCCTGAGAAATTCCATATATTCTTGTAATTGGTTTGTTGTCACCAACTCTAAGATAAGCTTGAATCTAATTCAATCATTATTATTATTATTTTTTTACTTAAAATTTTAGATTTATTAGATTATTATGATAATAATAAAACATTTTTTTTTTTTAAAAAAAAAAAGAATTACCTCTTCAAGGAACTCAAAACTTGAATCTTTAGAATTATGAAATTCTTTAAAAACAACCATAGAAATACCAGCTCGAGACCATTGTTGTTTATTTAAATCAAATCGTTGCATTGGACCATCAACCCAAATAGCAGAAAAAACGGTAGCGAAACCACCTTGAGATATACGAGTAATTTCCTTTAAATTTGAATAAGGGATCCATTCCAATAATTCATAAATATTTTTTGATTTAGTTTGCGATCTTTGAATTAGTCGATCAAGTTTATCATTTCCAGTAGACCATTTATCAAAATCTTGACGAAATCGTTTTGTGTTACAAGGTTGACAGTAAAATGAAGGATTATGATGATTATATTGATATTCATAACATTCATCACATGCGGGATAATGAGTTCCAACATCGACAACGGTTTCTGATCTGGCACTTCTGTTTAAAGGAGAAGTTAGCATTCTCTGAACTGATTGTATGCATTTCATCAAACACTCGTATAAATTATTAGATGTATTAGATGTGCTCATATTTAAAACATTTTAAAAGTATTTAAAATATTTAAAATATATTCGATATGTTCATCAATATTTTTTCAAAAGAAAGATGTACTAATTTTTTTTTTTTTTTAATTTATATAAAAAATTCATTATGGTGATACATGCATTTATTTGAAGTCTATATATGCAGAATATGTAATAATTTGTTCATAACAATATTCAGGCGGATTGTCACACGAGGCTTACTCACTTATTTACATAAAGTGCCAATGTAACTTGTATATACATAGTCGGGATTTACCAATTTTGCCTGCATATTATATCAGAGAAAGTGCTACATGACCACGTGTGTAAAGAAAGGGTCTAATAAAATGCTAAAGCTGGTCAGAATTGATTTGTCTAATACGTTGCGTACGTACTGTACGTGTTATACGTACAGTATAACGGTTACGTAGCCGACTAAACTATAATTATCGTTATTGGCTAAATTCAGCCTTTTTATTGGTTAGCTTATCGTTAATTGTTTCAAAGGGATTTCAATAATTACCGAATAAATTGTTTATATATCAGATATATTATATCGAATATGTCAGATACGTATACGTACAGTATTAGCACGTAGCTTAACAGGTAACGAGTAAGTAAACTTAACCAACGACTTAGTTGGTCGACTGTTATAAAATTCATATTAGAATAAAATTTCCGTTTTTATATATTCTTTTTAGCAACTGCAGTATTGTACGTATAAATTAGAAAAAAAAAACTTTTTTATCTCTTAAACTGTCTATTTTAGTGTGCATATTTTGTTATATGTAATCATTAGACAAAGCAAAAAAAAATTATTTAACGTTAAGTTAATAAATTAAATAGAGTACTCCAGATCAAATAGCGTACTGCAACACAGCCATGGTGCTGATACGTGCCAAGCGGACTAAACAAAAGAAACAAATCTGCACTGTGGCTATGAACGTAATCTTTTTGGCCCAAATTTTAAAGTAATCATAGTAGATTTCATCAGTTATTATTTAAACAATTATGGTGTTAAATGATATCTTTGTACTTTGTTCGTACTGTAGAAGCAGGAACTATTAAAAAATTTTTTAAAAAATTTGTTTTTTAAGACTCTCAATTGACCAACAAAATGTAGAGCTAAAATTGATTTTTTTTTTTAAAAAAAAAAATCTCGATTAGCAAATCATATATGTATGATATCGATTGTTACGTTGATTTTTAAATTGTACGTATTAACTAAAAAAAGTTAAACTAAAACTAATTTATTAATTGATCTAAATATATTAAGCTTTAATTTTAACTAATCCGAATTCTTGTGATCATCCAATAAAAAAAGGTTATGTCATAATTCATTTCAATTAAAAGAGTCTAAATGTTAGATTTTATTTACTTGATAAATAATATTTAAAGATGTTATCTATAACTAAAATTTTATTTTGAGCTTTTTATTCTTTTTTTACAATACTATGAATTTTTATTTTTAGACATACAGTAATACATATAAAAAATCAGTTTACGTGAATTTAAAAAATTTTGTGATGATATATATCATTACATAATTTTTCCTAATTTAACTATTAATACATGTTTATTTTTTTTTTAATATCATGTTTATTTACAAAAAACATATATTTGCAGATCTCAAAACAATCAAATAATAGATACATATTAATAAAAAAAGGTATATAATAATCTATTTTTTCCTTTTCTTATTTTTTCAAACCTTTACTTCTCTTTTAATATTTTTTTTTTGTTATTAAGGCTATTTTCTTAGCTGATTAGATTTTATTAGTTTGTTATTATGAAACTATTACATGAATAGTTTCTTAAGGTTTTACAGTTACATGATGAGTATACAACAAGCTACATGTACAACTTTAGTCATTGTCTAATTTAAGTAGTCTGCTATATAGACGATTGATTATCTGTTAGTTTTACACTATACTACCATACTTGCAACCTATCTGTAAGTTACTTATTTAAACACTCTGATCATTAACTCTTCTCTCTATCCCAAACTAATATCACTACTATGATTAACTACTTAAGCTAGCTAGTTTACTCATGGATCCATTCTCTGCATAGCTTAGGTTTTCTTAAGATATATATATCTAATATATTATGAGTTGTAGAGCTCTAGTTAACCTCAGAAGTAAACCTACTAGAGTAGTCTATACCCATTTTACAAATTTACCTAGCTTAGACCCTTGTAGATGTTTATACAACTCTAGTTCCTACTATGGCTCTCTACTAGTTTTCTGTGTCTATTTTTTTAGATATTTCACAAGACAGATCCTCTCAATTCAGTTAGCCACCAAGCCAAGTTGGTATTACTAATCCTCTTTGTAGAATGAATTTATGCATACCTAACTCGATCTGCATCTTTTGACAATAGTTTTCTTTCTGAATTAAGCATTAGCTGGTATAACTGTCAAAAGCTGTACTATTTTATTAACTTGGAATTTTTACTATACAGGTCCCCTACTTGTAGATCCTATCAAGATTTATTTATGTAACATTATACACTTTAGCATACTTCTAATATCCAAATAATATTAGTACAACATGATTTACAGGGTTACAACTCCAGAAACAGAAAAGGTTTACTGTAAGTTAGGTACAAAGGTCTGGGTAATTATTCAAATTCGTCAATAATGAGATTTGAACCTCAAACTTCTTGCATTACAATCTAATAACCTAACCACTACACTAAAATTACCAGACCATCTTTTTATATTTTTTATACTTTTTTAAAAATTACAATAATATATTTTAATTTAAGACATGAGTAACAATTTGCTCATATTAAGATATAATATAAAATCTTTAGAAGATTACTCCTAGACTTTTAGATTATATTTTTGGTATTGACATATAACTTTCTAGAATACTAAAGTCATATTAGTTATTCATATTTTTTTTTTTTTATAAAAAATAGATCTTTATCGTTAATTTGGTATCAATAAAGAAATTTAATTTTTATATTTTAAATAAAGTTTTTTTTTTAAAAAATATAATTAATTATAACAATTTATTATTAATAAATAAAATAAATAAACTTGTAATTTTAATTTGAAATTATTTAAATAAATTTGTAATTTGAAATAAATTTGTAACTTCAATTTGAAATTATTTGAATAAACTTGTGATTTGAAATAGGATAAATCTAGATAGTGCACCTATTCACTTTGTGCATCTAAGTTACATAAATATATTTTATAATGCATAACATTGTACAACAAAAATAGACCCCTAAGTCTGTATCTGAATCATTATTTTGATCAATGCATAATGCAATCGATCGTATGTAATAAATAGTAATCGTGTAAATGATCAAACTTCTTTCACTTTTACAGTCTTGAGTAAATTCGTTTTGCATCTATTTGGTAGAATAGAAATATTAAATATATGTAATAATAATATGACTTTTTTTGATACTAACAGACTTAAAAATTCATATAATGTTTTTTTGATTTTAGCCTGGATTTGCCTAACACGTGAGCAAAAAATACAGCATATTTAAATATCACAAGTGAATAAGACAAGGACGTTAATATTTTTTTTGTAATATATAGCGCATTTTTTTGTTGATAGATTCTGATTTTGTTTTTATATTTAAGCAGAGAAAATATTCAAACTGTAACTGTAATAATATTTTTTTTTGATACCAATAGACTTAAAAAGCATACAACTTTTTGCTTTAATTATAGCTGATGCAAATCTTAGTTTCGTTCTCATTTTTATATTGTTTTCAAACCAGTAGAACTAATATGTGAGTGAAATATGTAGTAAATTTTTTTCAATACTAATAAATATTAAGACTCAGTCTAAAACTTTTTTTTTTTTTTTTTTACAGAGACATTCGACAAAAATCAAGCAAGTAAAAAATATCTATAAGGAAATAGTAGCTTAATATAAACAACCCAATTGAAGAAGTAATAATTAGCGAAGATCAAGTGACTAGTGAAGATTAAGTGACTAGTGAAGATCAAGTAACTAGTGAAGATCAAGTAACTAGTGAAGTTAACCAAATTTATGTTAGAAGGTCTTTCGTATCATAGAATGAAGTTACTTTATTCTTAGATGAATACTGTAAGTGACAAGGCTTTGGTTATCATAAGGATCACTTTAAAAAAGGTAACAATTAGAATGTTAAGATGCGGACGTTTCTTTGTAGATATGCAGGAACTTTTATATCAAATAAAATAGCTTCTTTTAAAAATCAACATGATACACAGTTATGTAAGGTGAATTGTCCATAGCATCTTAATATCAATCAAAATAGCGAATGCAAATATGTTGTTACTTTATTTGTTAATAAGCATAAAGGGCATGCTTTATCTCCTGATACTGCACATTTGCTACCTCAGTTTCATAAATTAACAAAGCCAATGCTTGCTAACATTGAATTCTAGACATTAGATGAAAACATAAAAATGAACTAACAGTATCAACTACTTTTAAGTAAGTATAAACAGAATATCTTAAAAAAGGATTTATATAATGCTATTAGCTATTTTCGTCATCAAAAATTACTAATATATAATGATGCTTGTAATTTGTTGAATGATTTGCTTTCTAAAAAAGCTAATGATTCAGAATGGATCGTTGAATATCAAGTAGATCTGGTAACATGAGCTCTTATCCATTTGTTTTGGATGGAACCATACCAAGTTGAACTATATACTCATTATAGATTAGTTGTTGCACATGACAATATTGTGAAAACCAATATTCATAACTTGCTATTATCATATTTTTAATTGTTGATAACAATTATAGCTCAAAGCCAATTGCACAAGCATTCTTAGAGGATGAGTCATTAGAATCATATTCGTGGAGTTTGAAAATACTCATTCAAGCTATTCATGTATTACTATCAATTATGATTATGGACACAGATCTAGCTATAGATGTAGCAATTGCACAAACTTATCCTTTAACACAGCACTTACATTGTATATAACACATCAGACAAAATATACTAAAAAGCTTGCATAATAAGTTATTAAGTGAATATGAAAATTTTGCTAAAGCATTCTTTAGCTGTCGTAATAGGCTTGAAATTATAGATTTTGAGCATCAGTATTCTAAGCTAATTAAAAAGTTTCCTGCTACCCAAACCTATCTCGAACATTTATATAAAAGCAAAAAGGCATAGACAAAATATTATTTAAGTTCTTGTTTTACGGCCAGTATGCAATCAACAAGTTGAGTAGAAAGTATTAATAATGCTATTAAGGCAAAACTAAATGAACGATCTGTAATATTATTCAATGTATGCAAATATATTACTCAATTCCTTCAAGAATGTCAAAGCAACAATGAATTCATATCATGGAAACAATCTACGGTATTTATTTCACTACCTAATATTTATAATACAATCTTTTCAGATATTGATCTTGAACTTCGCATTTTTATAACCTTGCCATTTGTCAATAAAATCTGAGAACAAATGAATTACAGTTTTTTATATAATACAAAGGTTTTAATTGATTATATGGCTCTCTAAAACAGAGAAGTAGATTGTGAAACAGCATGTTTAGATGAAGTTTTTGACCTACCTCAAGTGTGAACAAGTACAATTTTTCGTGAATATTATAATCAAATAGATTCTATTTGGGAAGTAAGACATATTAAGTATAGTGATATTGCTCATTTTGTATTCCTTCTAGTTGACAGAAACTATCAGTGCATTTGCAAACTATTCATGACTTCTGGCTGGGTTTGCTGACATTTTTTTTATATTATGTTCCTAATACCATTAGCAAGATTTCATATTTGCATGATAAACTGGCATTAGTATAAAGACCATGTTGATATTAATAAAACTTCTGATAGATCCTTTATTCAATTAAAAACATCTAATAATGAAACAAATTTTTCTACAAAATAGACCTCTATTTTAAGTGCTGATATTCATAGATTTTCTGATAAAAAAATTGAGCAAGCCCAGTCTCATCTGAGTAAAAAACAACAGTATACAAAGGTTTTTGAGCTGGCCAAAACATTAGAAAACAAAGTTGTTGAGCTAAAATTAGACGAAAAATTAATTACTTTACTCGAAGATTTTAAACAGAACGAAATAATGCCAATTTCTTATTAGCAAAGCCACAATAGTGAACTAGGAAATGAAATTATTCAACAGTCAAGTTTAAGTCAAATTATAGTTAAAAATCCAGTATTAAAACCAGAAAGAGGCACCCTTGAGGAACACAACATATTCTATCTAGTATTGAAGTTAATTAGCGATCATCCAAAACAAGGAGTAATAAATATAAATACTGTAGTGAGCAAAGTTATAATATAAGAAGTTGTGAAAAAAAAAAAAATAGGATTGAATCAGATGATAGCATAAGCTCAGAATTGGAAGGTAATAGTGATGATTTAATTACAAAACAGTATTCAAAAAGAACAGATTACAATGACTCTGAATCAGAAAATGATAATAAAAACCTGGCTTCAAAGAATCTAAAGAGAACACAACATAGTAAAATTAATAAAGAGTCATTAGTATACCTAGATACTAGAAGTGTTAAGTATATATATTGTGGCGAACAGGAATATAATATAAGGCAGTGTAACAAGAAATACTAAATACATAATATAGAATATAGCAAAATTTATAAGGCAATTTCATCGTTATTTTGTTTTATATATTATTTTTTTGATTTGCACTGCAAATTAGATAATGATTCAGGTATTTTATGTATATAGTGTTCTTATATAATACTATTAAGACTGTATAGCAATTGGAGATCAACGATGAACAGTTAAGTAAAAATTAAATTCTATGCAAATAAAAATGAAATATTTTCTAGTGGCAATAAAAAAAAAAAGTGACTTGAGAAACTATATAGCCTGATTAGACTTTTATTGTTAGAGATATTAGTAAGATTCATAGACTTTATTATTGTTTTTTTTTGAAATTTTGTAATGGTAATAACTAATATTCAAGACTAGTATATTAACAAATTGCAAAATAGAAGTGTTAATCGACTCAACATAATAAAAATAAAAATAAGAATGAATGAATAAGCTAATTAACACTCTATTGTAAGGTAACTAAAATTTTTTAGTAGAATATGAAATTTTATTAATAAATTATTTATAAGAATGAAATTGATATATACATTTATACATTTGAGTAGTTGGCTAAAAGTTAAGGTTATTTTTTTGCTAAATAGTTATTTATATATAAATATTAAGTATACAATATAATAAGATTTTATTATATTTAGTCATATGATTTTTGACTAATTAAATATAAGTACGCAAAGTGTATAGTGCACTGTCTAGTTCTATCCTTTAAAATAAACTTATAACTTTGATTTGAAATTATTTAAAAATTTTAAAAAATAAATATAATTCTTTAAATATTTATTAAATAAAATTATAATTATATATCAAAATATTTTGTCAATATAACAAAAGTTGTAATTTTTGTTGAAGCTAAAACTTTATTCAAAAGTTTTTAAAATTTTTTACAAATATTATACATAGAGACTAAACTCATTACAACTTATAACTATGAACTAAACTCTAAAGAGTATTTGAATTAATTCTAATCATATAATCAAGTTTTTTTTTCAAATAGAAATTTGAGTTATTTGAATTATATATAGTAAATTAAAAATTTTAATAAATAACTTTTATAAAAATTATAATATATAATTGTTATATTAGTAATTAACTTGAGAGTATTGAGTTCATAATTCAAATTAGAAGAGAGCCAAAAAACATATGTTTTCTGGCCTTAAACTCAGTAGGCAGCAATATATATATATTGCTACCTACTTACATTAGACTGTTTTCTACTTATGAGAGTGATGAACAATTTGTGCTTGTGTTATCATTCAAGTGATGAACGATTCATGCTTGTGTCATTATTTGAGTGATGAACAATTTGCACTTGCATTGTCATTCGAGTGATGAACGATTCACACTTATATCATCATTCAAGTGACAAATAATTCACGTTTGTGTCATTATTTGAGTAACAATTAGTTTACGAGTTCATCATCATTTGAATGACGATTAGTTTACACTTATATCATTACACTTGGGTATCTCATAATCTATAAAAATTATGATGACGATTTTAGGTTCATATTGTCACATTTAAATATCTCATGATCTATAAAAAATATGCTAACGATGTATTCAGTTGCATGTCTACCCAAAGCATAATTTTTTATAATATATATCTATAATAATTTTACTTTAAGTAGACACTAATTTTTCTTTGCTAATGATGTATTCAGTCATGTGTCATCATTTGCAGGTCTAGTGTGAGGACTATGCCTGCACATAGTGCTGAATTGTTATCATTTATTTTGTGTCTACCCAAAGCATAATTTTTTATAATATATATCTGTAATAATTTTATCTTGGGTAGACACTAATTTTTCTTCGAATTATGTAACTTCGAGCAATAAAATTATGAGAAGGTGAAATCTCTGAAATTTTTCATGATCAATACTTATCAATAAATTGTTATCATTTATTTTGTATTCATCTAAAGCATAATTTTTATAGGGCTTTGCTCATACTTCACATAATATATATCTATGATAATTTTACCTTGAGTAGACACTGTTTTTTTTTCAAATTATATAATCAAAATAGTATATGTTATATCTAACCACCCTTTCTTTAATAATTTTACCTTGACCAGACACTAATTTTCTTCGAATTATACCTTAACTGGAGACTGATTTTTTTTTGAATTATATATACATTTTGTGTCTATTGAAAGTATAACTATTCTTTCTATAAAATTATACCTTAACTAGACACCAAATTTTTTTCGAATTATATATATATTTTGTGTCTATTCAAAATGTATTTTATAAGATTAGTAATTATACCTTGACCAGATAATGATTTTATCTATGTAATCTTATATTCTGAATTTGGCCTATTATCAAAAATTTTGTGATACAAAAATGGTTATCAATTGAATTTACTTACTTTATATATGAACTGTATTTTGATCAAAATTATATAACACAAAAATGATTATAGTTACCTACCCAATTTTCAATTTGGATTTTTTCTAGCACTTATTATAAGAGATGACAAAAATGGTCTTATCTGAGGTAAATAGTTAGTTAGTTAAATGTAGTAATATACCTTCTACCAGAGGTATACTACTTAATTAGATTGTACAATAATTATATATAATCAATAAGAGCTAAAGATTTATTTTTCAATTCTTTTTTGTGCAGAGTAGTAGGTATACTCATCTTAGTTTTAAAATTTTACTTATATTCTAAGAAGTTAGCTTCACTCATACTCTCATGCTCTTTTTTTTCTTTTTTTCAAGTTCGAAAAAAAGTGATACTTCCAGGGTATAATTAACTAAAATATTTAAGTTAAATTCTAATATTATAAAAATGCAAAATTATAATGAAATTAATACTAAAGCTCTTACCTATGCCAAAAGATATGAAGGATAATACTTGGCTAAAGTTAGATCAAACCCTAATATTTATTTATAGGTTTGTAAAAATCAGTATCGATAGGAAGCATTCTATAAAAATATGAAGCAAAATTATAGGTGATGCAATATTTGTCTCAATGTACCAGAAAGAATATGCTGATATATTTTTAAAGATTTATTAAATAAAAAATTTCCACTCAGAAAATCTAAATTCTTAGAAGGGTTATATCTAGATAGATATAATAAAGAGCTAGATTTGGCTTTTGAATATAGTAGTAATCAATATTACCAAATCGTGCCTTTTTTTCATTCACAAGGTCAGATAAATCTAGATGCACAAATTTGGCATGATTAGGAAAAAAGAGTATTATGTTATAGAGAAGGAATAATTCTTATTACAATACCCTACTGTGTAGTAGACTTAGAAACTTTTATAAGGAGCACTTTATATGTATTCAGTTATCTTCCAAGACCCACCTAGGAGGTAGTATAGGTTTTTCTTTAATATTTATTAATTTTTCTCTTACAAAAAGACGTTGAGGATCTGTTTCATCTAAATAATATAATACAGGCATTAGTGGATTTTTTCTAACAACAATTTTCTGAATTTTATAAAGGCTTAGACTCTATACTAGATCTGTTATTCTTCGTCATTCAAAAAGATCATTTTTCCATTCACCAGGAGCAAGTAAAAATTGAACTATAGTTCCCTTTGGTAACTGTAGCTTATCAGCACCTACTAGATGATAATACTTTGTTATTATTAGAGCTCATTCTAATTAATTGGGTTGGAGTATTATTCATATTATTAATAATTTTCTGTACAAATCGCTTACATTTTCTACAGTGTTTACCAGTAGGTAAGAGAAATTCTATTGCATACTGATTTTTAAAAACTCTTAATTCAAATAATCCAGCATAACAGTCGACTATAGCCAAGCTTGTATATCTGAAATGTGCTTTAATTCTTCAGATATTAATATTGTTAATCTATTATTAATGTTACACTTCCCATGAACTCACGACCTTCATCATATTGCAATAGCTGAGCCCAGTTAAGAGAATTGTTAGAATTATTATATATACTCTTAAATGCTTTCGCAACTTCTTCACTACTTTTTGATATTAAAAAAACAAAATCTTTATATCTAGTTGTATAGTCTATAACTAATAGTACATAGTAAAATATTGGGCTATTATCTAACAAACCCATATCCATATCTTCATCATATAGTATTTCAATTAAATCACACTGGTGTACAGAATTCAGTTTTGTAATTTTAGAGTAACTGGCATAAGATATATTCTTCAGTAGAGAACGAAAAATTTGATATATTACTTGGTCATCAAGCTATTTTTTTATATCATTAAATAGAAAGTTGTAGCCAGCTTTTTTACAAGCGTTCCACAATCTCTTAATATTTTGATAGAGACCTTCAGGCTGATAATACAGCTTCTGTAAGGCAAAATGTTAGTTAAGATCACATACTTTTTGGAAATCAATAAGAATCATAAATTTTTGTAATATCAAATTTCGATCTTTAACTTTTTTACTTTTAGTAATTTTTTGATCGAGTTTATAGGCTTTTTGTAGATCAATATAAATCAAAAGTTTTTCTATTATACTATAGTAATAAAAAATATGGAGAAGTTACAACAATCTAACTAAGAACTCTATGAGGTAGTATTACAATTAGTGAAAACAAATAAAAATTTTGAACAATGTCTATATACCTTAGAAAGAATTATTAGTATACAGGAAGAAAGAATAAGATTTCTTGAAGAAAAGTTAAATAATACAATCGAAGTTTCTATAGAAGAGAAAGAGGAGTTAAAAAAAGAAATCTCAAAACTAAAAAGAATTATTTACTAACTTGAGAAAGAAAATAAAAAGAAAGACAAGGAAATTTCAGATAAGGATAGATTAATATTAGAATTCGATGAGCGTGAAATAAAATTAAAAACCAAAATACAAGAAATATCTAAATTCGCTGGTAATACTCCAAAAGCACAAGATTATACAACTAGATTAGTAGATGAGAATGAATAGCTTAAATGAGAAATAAATACAATAAGGACTAACTAAATAAATAGGATTAACAAAATAACCTAGTAAAAAAATTGTATTACTGACTTTCTTTGTCAGAATTTTGCTTTAGTATTATTAAGATATCAAGATAGATTAGAACTTACAAATACACGAGAGGCTTTACAAAATGTACAGGCATGGAATTTTAATGAAAATGAATCTGATTCCTATTCTGATAAAAATTCTTCAGACTTATATAATTTTGATTTAGACATGGCTACAATAGCAGAGTTAGCTGATACTATAGACCTATCTCTAGCTAATACAACAATATGTAAAACCATTTTAACAAATCAAATTAAAAGAGCAACAAGGTCAATTAAATATAAATATACTAACTTGTAACAAGACCTAGTGAATGTATAATATAATCATGATATATACAGGCAGGAGCATGATCAAGCAGTACTAGAGCGTGATCAGTTAAGAACTAATACTCAAAACCAAGTAAACAGAATGATAAATAATATAGCAAGAAAGCAGACCCGTATTGGTGAGTTGCTAGGAGAAAAGCTAGCCCTTTAGCTAATATATCAAAGATGCAAAGCTGAGGCTGACTTGTCAGAATTTAATCGTGCCTGGGTATTTAATCGATATCAAAAATGGAAGACTCAAGAAATTAATTCTTGCCAGAATATTTTAAATTTAAATCAACAAATTTTTGCACTACAGAATAATCTATACAATATAGCAGAAGCAAGATGTTTACCTACATTAAAATATGTATCTACCTTGTTAAATCCAATTCCACAATATATAGATCAAATACTACCTAGTAATTATTGTGATATGATTATACAGGTATGAGCACCTGCTAAACCAAATATGATAGCTCTTGAAAATACAAATGTTGGAGATTTTGATGATGCTATCAAAGTTAAAATTATAAAAGGTAAAATATCAGGAAAATATGCACTAGTACCACCTCAAAATAATTTTGTAAATCTAGCAGTTAATATTGATAGTCCAGATACTTTAAGAGCATAGTTAAATGCAAAATATCAATAAGAAACAGTTAGAACTAGCCAATTAGCTATTTTAAGATTATCTTAAGAAAGATTCCAACCTTTTGATAATCCTAATACCTATGAAGCCTGAATTCGTCTACTGTTATTAGGTATAGCAAATGATAATGCACGAGTATTAAGAACTCTTAAAACTTATTTATCAGGTGATTGAGAACTTTATAGTTGGATAAGAAATGAAAATATAGTAGGTATTAATGAATTTTTCATTTTATTAAAAAATCTATAGCTTGAACATTCTAGTTTATATATAGATTAAAACTCTGATCAAACACAACCAAAGAAAAAATTATTAGCAAAGCAGAATGACAGTATTATATCACAATCTATAGTTTCACAACCAGTATTTACCTTATATGATGAAATGCAAAAATCATTTTAAGCTATGTTAGAAAAACAGAAGGCTGAATCCAAAGCTAAGATTGAAAAATTGAAAACTAAATTCAAATCAAAAATGAGCCAGCAATCCAAAAAATCTTACCCTCCAGTTTCACCCAAAGATCATGAACAAATACATGAATTTTATGCAGATCAGAGAGATCCTAGATGGTCAAATCTTTCTAGAGAGGAAGCTATTATAATAGTTAGATAAAGCTTTTCCTTCACTTATAGCAAGTAAACTAGAATAATTATGTTCATCAAATCAAAATATCAGAATAGATAGAATAGAGTTGAAAGTAGATGAAATCAGTCAAATAACATCTTAATTCAGGAGGATGATGTTTGATAACAAAAAACCTGTAGCTAAATCAAATTCAACATATCAATACTTTCTTCTTCTAATATCTTTTCAATCCCAATATGCATCTCCTGATTCAGATGATAATGAAGATGAAGAAAGTGGATATAATGAGAAAGAGAATAAATAGCATGCTCTATCTCAGTCAGAAAAAAAAAACAGGTACTAGTTAATGAAAAAATACTTCTAGAACTTAGTCAGCCTGAAACGTATGATAAACTATTACCAAAGCTTTCACTAGCAATATATAAAAGGTGTTAGTCTCATATAGTTCAGGAAAAAAAATCAAAATCAGATGAATGGTTTTTGTCATTGCAATACTTGCATTGTAATATAAATGATCTATTGATTACTAATTCCTTTTTAGATAGCGCGAGTTAATTTAGAAGAGTAAATAATGCAACAATTAATGTCCTGAAGTGGAAAGCTAATAAGCCTTCTAACTTTGCTATAAAGGGTAATTCCAAACATATATTCAAATCATTAGGATAGTATACAGATATGCCAATTAGTATAAAGGACAAAGATGATAAGATTGTTACAGCTACTGAAAATTTTGTTTGTATTAATAATAGTGAATCTGAACTAATATTATGTTTAGGTATGATATGAATTCGAAAAGTTTAAGGTATTCTTGATCCAAATAAAAATTAATTTTGAAAGAAGTTATATGGGAAGACTTATACTATCCCAACTTTTAGCAAGGCTACAGAGGTTAATGAACCAGAACAACAAGTTTCAGATATATATGATGGTAAGAATTTAAAAAAAAATATGACTTACTTGAAAAGCGACTAATAAAAACTAAAGAGTGGCTTGATATGGCTCTAAATGCAGGTAAAGTTCTTGTAGAAAGATACTCTTAGCTTACTAAGGCAAAAACAGGCATATAGGAGCTAATCTTTCAGTATCTTTTATTAATTTTTCAAGATTTGTTTTTTTTCTAGATGTATCAAACAAAGTTTGTACATACTGTGGTTCTTTGAACCTATCTATAGAAGAGGTATTTTTTTCTATTGCAGAGCTATCACTCTTCAAGCCTACTATATATGAATCTGATGAAACTTTTCTTTTTCAGCTAATCTTTTTTGTTAATATTTCCTTAGCTAGAATTTTCTTAGTTTGAGACTTATCTAACATGAGACCTTTATTTGAATCAGGTGATAATAATAAATCATTTTAATTATCAAGATCTTGTTGGAAATATTCATTATGTTCCTATATCTCATATACACAGTAGGCACCAATATAAAATTTTTTAGCCATTTTTTTTGATGTATTTGGAATTTTTCTTCTCGAATCTCTAATCTCCTTAATATCAAATTCTAATAATCAGATCGCATTAGATCAATAGAAGGTTTGATAAAGATGATTAACTATTTTTAAGTTAGAATATATTATAGAAAAAAAAGTATTAATATTTTTCAAAACATATTGATGTTACTATAATGTCAATATATATTGATAAGTATTATTTCTTTATTAGTAAGCATTTAATATATATCAATAAGTATTGTTTCTTTTTAGTAGGCATCAATATGTATTGTTTCCTTTTGGTAGGTATTAAAACATATTAATAAATTTTATATATAAAGGTACTAGTATCTATCGATTTTCTTGTATAAGTATTGATTTTTTAATGATCTATATTTATATTTACTTAGCTGAAATATGTCTCGAATTCATACTTTATCAAATATAGATGAATGTTAAAAACTCAGGAGTATTTTATCTAATCGATATCTACTTAGCCAAACAGAACTTGAAAACTAGCTTGTTTGTACAAATCAAGATCGAGAAATTGCTATAGAGTGTGGTAATCGACTTTCTAATAAATGCTCTGTCTTGAATAAAGACAATAAGCATATACAACATGATCTAAAACAATCTAATAAAGATAAAGAGAAACTCTTCAAGCATGCTTTCTAGCTTATAGATGAGGTTAAATAATTATGCTCAGAGTTAGATAATCTAACATCACAGATTACTTGCAAAGATATTTCTCTTAAAGAATCTAAGATTAAGATAAAAGATCTCCTGTCTAAGATAAAAATATTGAAAATGAAACTATCTTCAACTCAGAATAAATCAAAAGAAATTATAGCACTTCGGTCTATGAAAAAAATACTAGAAAGTAAGTTAGAATTAGCTTAAAAAGATGCATTCTCAACTCAGAAAGAGATAGTAAAAAAAGAATCTGAGATCATATCTCTCAAGTCTAAATTAATCAATATAAAGAATGAACTAATGAATACAAAGAATGAATTAGCTTTAAAAATTAATAAAATTAAGTGTTTAGGCACTTTACATTTTGTTTCGCAGAAAACAAAGGATATATTAAATTCTGTAATTAGAGGAGGTACAGAAAAAAATACGCAGAGTGAGGAACAAAGTTTCATATCGAATTCTGAAGACACATTAGAGAAATTAGAGATTCGAGACTATGCCTTATCTAAAAGTCTTGCAAAATATTTTAAAAGTAAAAATAAGCTAGTAATAAAAGAAAATGAAACATTACCAATTATCACAAATAAGCAGAATCCAGAGTCATTGATTCAAGATATTACAATAGAAGGAGCAGTATACGCTAGCAAGGCTTTAGTTAATAATAAGTATCAAATTCCTCCTATTATTTTTTTTGGAATTTAGACGATCTTGCCCTTCATTTATTGAGAGAAAACATAAAATATGTTATAACAAAAATATAAACTAAGCTAAGCTA
>CAJVPM010000233.1:0-20582 GCA_910592325.1 Scutellospora calospora | reverse complement strand
AACTGAGGTATATTCAGTAATAAAAAATCCATATAATTTTAAATTACTTCTTCGTGGAACTAGAGATGATTTTACTGTTAATACATTTTGGAATTTATATGGCGGGAAAGAAAATATTATTGTGGTCATGAAAGTTAAAGGTACTGACGAAATTCTTGGTGACTATAATCCTATCAGTTGGAATAAGTCAAGTTATTGCAGTTGGTTACATTGCAATAATAGCTTTATTTTTTCATTGAAAAACAATACTATTCAATCTTCCATTTTAAGTCATATAAAAAATCTACAATATGCAATTTATAATAATACAGATTACGGTCTATGTTTTGGTAGTAATTCTGTTTGTGATATATTCATGGGAAATAATTGTGATCAACATAATCAATGTTATTGCCAAAATTATACATATGAAAAGGCTATTAGAAATATAATTGTTGCTTACTTTCAGTGTCTAAATATGAAATATTTCAAATTCAGAAAAAGTAGACTACATATTCAATATGTATACATTATCTATTTCTTTATTAAGAAATATCATCATCAGTTCTATCATAAATTCATGAATATTGTTACACATTTATATATTTCAATTTTTTTTTGCTCTGAAAAATCAAAATTCTTAAAAATTATATGTAATTTAGCACTGTCAATACTTTAATTCATGGATAAAGATCAATTTATTATTAATAAAAATTTTCCTTAGATCAAATTACGATTTTCTTTATAACGTTTATAAAGTATATTCTAACATATTATAACATTATATTAAAATGATATAATGCAAATAGGTTTTATATAAAAATCTATCAATAGCTAATTTTTAAAAAATCCAATAAAATAAAATATTATTATCTATATATGAGTTATATCCGTAAAAAAAAATTATTATTTAAGCTTAAACAGTACTATGAATAAAAAAAAAAAAAGAAAATTATAATTATAGAATTTTGTTCAATATAACAGGTTGTGATATCACAAGTTTATATTTAAAAAAAAATTAAAATTCAGATTAGTTAGGGTTAGGGTTCAAGTTCATATTAGATTTAGGGTTAGAGAGCATATATATATGCAAAATTAAGAGCTGAAAACTTTTAATTAGAAGCCCAAAACTAGTTTACATAAGATATTTAAAATTTTTAATATTTTTCTTAATTTTTCCTAATTTTTGTTTGTTTTTGTTACACAAGATCCTGTGATCTAATTGGTCAGTCTTATTAACCTGTGATATAGCGACCTGCAATATTTAACAACATCCTAATTATAATTAGTACAAGTAAAAAGTTATATATATTTTTTTAAAAAAATTAATATAAAGTTAATTATTTTTTAAAACTTTATTTGATTCTCATCTTCTGAACATTTAACTGCTTAATTAGTAGTAGAATTATAAATCTAGACTTCACTATTATGATGTTTATAATTAACTCTTGGTATTAAATAAGATACTATATCATCTTAAAATAATATAAAATTATTCATTTGATTAATATTTATTATTTTAAAGTAAATTCTTTTTAAAATCTTACCAATTTTTTATTCACAAATGATGCAAAATCAGAATTTCCAACCTGAAGTTCTCTATAGGTATATAAGTATGGATTGCATTCTTCAAATCATTTTTTAATATCAAAAGCAGAAAATACAGCTAAAGCTATTAAATTAAACAAGTTTACTAAAATGCACTATAGATGTTGAACACAAATCTATTAGAATAGCTAATCAAAATTTAAGATCAGGTATAACTTAAAATTTTATTTTTTTATTTATTTTTTCAAAAAATGATAATATCTCAAAATTTCGCTTATATAACTACTCTTGAAGCTCTAATTAAAAAAATTTCTTGCTAAATTTTGCATATATTAATGTCTAAAGTAATTAAAAGTTATTTTTTGTTTTTATAAAAATTTATTTTTTTGTTTTTGTTATACAAATTTGTATAAAATTTGAAATTAAATATTTTGTAATATATGAAATAAGACTATGCAAAGTTGATTTTTTATTTTGCATTACACGGAATCAAAAATTGGGTCAGTTGGTCGATTTTTTTTTTAATTTTTTTATACTTTTTTTTTTTTTTTTTTTTTTATACTTGCAGGTATTAATCTCGAGATGTCAGAAAGTATTTTATTTATTAGTATCTAAGAATGTTTGGAATTACATTGAATTAAAATTAGTAATTTTAGGTTTTAATTAATCAATAAAAATTTTTTTTTTTTTCTATTATTATTATTATCATATTATTGCATATTATCTATATTTAATATATTTTAAGATTTTTTCGACCTCCTTGTTCCTTTGCTTTAATTTCAGCTTTTGTAGAATACTGATTTTATTGTTAATATAATTACATATTATGTATTCTAAAGCTGCTTCAGGAATAATTTTGTTGCTCTATTTTGTCTGTGTCTACTACCACCAAATTTCGTAAACAGTGATGATGTATACCTATGTTGCAGTAATTTGCATTTGACCTTTTTGGATGTTAGAGATCAGAAAAACCTCTTCTGTAGTACTGATTAGCGTTGGGTTAGTTAAGTCGAGGAATTGATAAGCTATTTTCCATATTGCTCTACTGATAGTGTATCCTGTCACAAAATGATCTATGGTCTGTAATTTATTTGGACATGCCAGGCAGGCTCCTAACTCTATTTTGTTGATATGTCATAGTCTATACTCTAAAAGGACTACTTTGTATACAACTTGCCAAAATATGTCTATTTTTTTGTTCAGAATGAATTTTTGTCATTGCCAATTGAATAAAACATTACTACCTTCTTGTATTATACTTGTTGTCAAAGGGTTATATGTTGGTCAGGAAATGATGACTTTAACTGTAGATATTCAGTAGCTTTTCTGACTGAATACAACTCCTCTGACTAGTTTCCTATTTAGATTTCGTCAAGAGCCCAGGGCTAAGTGCTCGCATCCAGAACCCTTCCACTTAGTCTTTTCTATGCCAGTAAATAAAGTCTCTATTTTTCAGGCCAACTCTTTGTTTTATTTGAGAGTTTATTTAGCGCAGTTTTCGATATTATTTGCCTTTTGGCCTGTAAATTATTTGTGATTAATATCCTTTCTACCTTAGCCCAAAAATTATCCTCTGATAGCAGTTTCAACTATACAGTAATAAGTTGAGAATCTAAAATATCTTTTATTATTAGAGCCACCAGGCCTCCTTAGCCATATTCTTGCTAAAAAATCAAGTACTGAGGCAGCATTCTTGAACTTTCTTTAATCCATCCCATTATTATATTATTGAGCTCATTTAATTGTTTTCTTTTTGAGAGGAGGAGGTATGACATATACTAGATTTTGGAAATGAACAATATTTTTACTATTAAAATTTTTTCTTTTAGAGAGAGGTTTCTATGCACTATTCTATTTATCTTTTTTTTATGTTTCTGATTAATTTACCTTATATATTTTTTGCCAGATTTCCTTTTTTGTCTACCTTATACCCTAAGATTGTAATAGGCTCATTTTCAGCAACTTTTTTGAAATTATTTGTATTGGGTAATTCTACCCTTTGTGCATTAACGGTAAGAGGCAATAGTATAGTTTTGGATTTGTTAATTTTAGTATTAGATGCAGCCTTGTATTTTTCTGTTAGCTCTTTTAATGTGTGCTAGTTTGCAAGTGATTCTATTCCTAATATTAAGTTATCTGCATATGCAGTGACTTTAAAAGGTAATCTCTCTATAAAGATACTACTGATTTTTTTGTGTAAAGACCTTAAAAGAGGTTCAAACACGATAATGTATAGAAAAGAAGACAAGGAGTCTCCCTGACACACCCCATGCTCAATTTTAAAGGATTTAGATAACATGCCTGCATCAGATATTAAGGCTTTTTGTGTAGAAAATAAGGTTTTAACAATATTTCTAAATTTATGTTGAAATTCATCTTTTCTAAGGTTTTTTGTAAAAAGCTATAATTAATCTGATCAAAGGCTTTTTGTTAGTTTATAAACAGCAATCAACAGTCCTTCATCTGATCTATTTGATTCCTCATCACAGATAGAATATCTTGTGCTGTGTCTAATATTGACCTTCCCACAACAAATCCCCTTTGATAAGGACCAATAATATCTGCACAGATCAAATTTAAATGATTAGTCATAATTTTCATAAAAATTTTAACATCACAATTTGTGAGAGAAATCGGTCTCCAATTATTTATCTCTTCTAAAGCATCTGATTTTTTATAGATTAAGGTAATAATATTTTGGCTCCATAAGTCTTGCATTTTTCCTGATTCGAGCACTTTATTGAATAATTTAACTAACACCAGTAGTATCTCTTTTTTTGTCTCCTTGTAAAACTCATAAGTGAGCCTATCAGTTCTCAGAGATTTATTATTAGAGAGAGTATCAATTATTTTTTGGATCTCTTCTTCAGTAATTGGCTTGCTCATTGAAATATTTTGTGCTAATGAGATTTATAGCAAGTTATGCGTTAAGTCCTCTATAGCTTCATTATCAATTTTTCTGTTTTGTATAGCTTTTCATATGTGTTACGAATATATTATAGAATAGCAAAGGGGTCTTTTTTTGAAGGGTTACTTGGGTCTTGAATTTTGGTGGTAGATGTATATGAGTGTCTTGTTTTATACTGCATAAAAAAGTATTTCATCAACTTTTCTCCATACTCTATCTACTTTAATTTCAATCTAATTTGCCACTTCTCTATAAGAAATGCTATCTCATTTTGTAATTGTACATTTAATCTCTCTACTATTACATGTAAATCTTCTTGTCCATTACTATAAACTATTTTAAGATTTATTTCAGTCAGTTTCTTATGAATTTTCTAAATTTTATTCTCCGTGACAGCTAGAGGTTTGTATACTTTAATAATTGATTTGATAATACATTTATATAAGTCCTAGCTGATTATATTCTCAATACTAAGTAATTTATCTTTTACATCCTTTTGTATTTTTGGATTCAACCAGCTTCATTTGTTAAATTTCCAGTAAAGTGTCTTTGTAGGATTTTGCATAAGTTGTAATTCACATTCGACCAAAAGATAATCAGAGTTACTGAAATTGGTTTCAATGTTTTTACAAAATTAACTATAAGTAGCATCTATGAAAATATAATCGAGATAAGTGGCTATTATGCAATTGTCATGAGTCTTTTGGTAGAATATGAGAAAGGGTTTTACCTTCACTAATTTTGTATTATTTACAAAATTCACTATCTTGTTAATTAGTAAGTCTCAAGATGGGTCATTATGTATTTCTGCCTAGCTAATTCGATTCTCATATAGATTTAAATTTACATTAAGATCCCTAGCTATGATATTAATAGAGTCATCAACTAACTGAGAGGAAAGTTATTGAGGAAATTAATCTGATCTCTCATGTTTGAAGGTGTGTAGATATTGTTGATTCTGAATGAACATTATTTAAACTTGAATTTGGCTGATAAAATTCTGCTGTCGTGAGATTCTTTGATTTCTTTGAATTTTATTTCTTTATTTCAAGATAATATTGCTATTTTTGAGGTTTAGTAAGAGTTAAGTATCCATTGTTAAGCAATAAAATTTTTGATAGAATAGTCAATTAAATTGGTTTTCTGAATCATGATAATATCCAAATTATATGATTTTAAAAGAGTCATAGTTTCTTGACATTTGTGTCTGTTATTCAGACCTTTTACATTTAATGTTGCTAACCTAATTTTATTATACTTTATTAAGAGAAAGAGTGTTGAGTTCTTTAGTGATCTAAACAGGGTTTCTCTTTCCGTATGTTTTTGTCTTTCTCATATAGATTGGACCTTTTGTTTGAGGCTAATTTATCAGCTTTTTTCCTTCTTCTGTTTTTTCTACCAGTATTTCTGTAAATTCGTTTTCCTCAACTGATTGTTCTACTCCCAACATCACTTCATCCGTTCTTTCAGCTAAGTCTTCATTATCACTTTGGATCTTTGGAGTTATATCTTTAGCTAGTATAGTGTTTCCTAGAACTTGTTTTGGTTTATTTTCCTCTGATATTCTAATAAGTGCTGTCTCATTTGGTTCTAACACCTCTTCCAAGTATACTGCATTAGAGAAGTTAGTTGTGGCTCTCAGTTCATGACTGTTGGGTGATGTTTTTCCTGATTCTTGAGATATGTTTTCAATTGGCATATCTTAGGCTATGTTTTGATTATAAGATGAACTTTTCTTGTTTGTTTCTAGAAGTAAACTTGTTATGTACAGATTATTTTTGCTGAGCTTAATAGATTCTAGAGGAATATTAGAATCCTGTATTCCTACTTTTTCATTAGCAGCTTGAATTTTATGTTATTTTGTGCCTTGCAAAGCTCAATTGATACTCTAAGTTCAGAGCAGTCTCTTTTAAGATGGCCTTCTATATCACAGTAGAAACAGAGCTTAGGAGCTTCTTTCCACTGTGTTATGACTTTTTGTTCCAAAATATGTATATATCGAGAAATTCTTTCTGTAAGGTCTGAATTATTAGATGTTTCAAATGTAATGATCTACTAGTTTGAACATACTGACATTCCCTCATAGATCATAGGCTTAATTGAGAAAATATTGCTAATATCTGCAAATGCTTCTCTAATTTGTTCAGATATAAAATCTTTTCGTCCTATTAGAAAATTGTGTAACTTGACAGGAAGAAAACTACGATTAAGATTAACTGGGATGTATCCAAGGATCATTTGTCTGAATACAGTGATCCCATTCATGGCATAATACAGTTGCTTTTCTTTATTGACAAAAATTGCTTCAAGATGAGAATGTCTACTTTTTATGAAATGCGGTTTTGCTACAACTAGATCGTCTTCTATTCTAACATACATGGCCAAAACAATTTCATTTATAGAGATGTTTTCTAGGTTCTAAATATCGAAAACTAATGCATTTTCATTCTTAGTGTAGATTCTGTCTCTTGGGGCAAAGGTTGAGTATGTAGCTCTACCACTTTTTAACCTAGTAAATAAACTAGACTACTGGTATGTTTCTAAATTTTTTCCTTCCTTTGAATGTGAAGAAATATTAACTGTATGTGGATCATCTACCTTTTCATGTATTTGTAAATCACTTGATTTTTCCACATTTTTTCTAGAAGGATCTTTGTCTTTGCCTAACAAGTTATCCGTTTCGTTACAAGTGCTTGACACTGTATCTGTTAAGTCTTCACCTGCTAAGAATTCTATTTCTACATCCTCTGATCAATCTGTGGGTCTATCTTTAGCTGTGTTTGGAGATTTTGCGTGCTCTTGTTCTAGTGTTTCTGCAACTATCTTTGTTGCATTGCTTTTTTTTTCGATCTCTGCTTTTTTAGATCTCATGTCATGAACTTTTAATATTTTTTCTTAGGACTTGCTTATAATTAATCCTGTTGCTTTCCTTTTCCTTGGTACTAGGGCTTTCACCCTTTCTGGGGTGTCTTTTTTATCTGTGTATTGCTTTTCGATTAGAATTTTGGTTCTATTTTAAACTCCTGGCACCGGAAGGCAGTAGAGTGCAGATCTTATACCTTTTTTTTTAAAATATTAAAGTTGCCAAAGGAAAACCAGACCTCGGGCTTACAATTTTATTTGTTGCTGACACGTTTTATTTCAGTAAATTATAGATTTTAAAAGCCTGAAGTCTGGTTTTCCCTTGGAATCCTATCGGATAATTCCGGAAAATTATGGTCACCATCGGGTAACACCGGATAACAAAGATCGAAAAATAAAACAGCAAAAATGGAATAATTAGCGTAATTGGGACTCGAAAAAAAATAAAAAATAAAAAATAGGGATTTTGAAAAATTTGGGTCGGCGGGTAATGCAAAACGAAAAATCAACTTTGCGTGGCCTAATGTACTGTTTATTTATTTTACTGACCTCCACCTAAACTATGACCGGTAACAACAACTTTATAGTCAGGGTATTATGTAGTTAATGTTGAAATTTCATTTCGAATATGTTCTTGAAAGGTAAGAAAAACAGTGTAAAATCCATATTAGACAAGAATGATCCAACGGGGTCGTATTATTTCTCTGACAATACATAATAGTTCATAGACAATTAATTAAGTAACAAGTTTATTTTACAGACAAACAATTCACAGGCAAACTTATTTCATAGACAACTTACTTCACCGACAGCTCATTTACAGATATGTTTATTTCTTATAATTCTTCTAAAACCCTAAATCATAACCTTAATCATAAATTCGGCCCTAATTCTAATAACAATAATGTCTATGAAATAAGATGTCTGCGAAATAAAATGTCTATTAAATGAGCTTGTCGGTGAATTGGTTATCTGTAAAATAAGTTTGTCAGTGAAGTAAATCATAATGTCGGCGAAGTGAAGTGAGCCAGAATCGGAAAGTTATGTATTCTGCAGTGTAACAATTTTTTTTTTTTCTATTTAAAAAACGACAAACAAAAATTACACAGAAATATAAATTTTAAAATGGATGGAAAATTCTTTGAAAAGCTTTCAAATGATTATCTTGAACTTCTTGAAGATAAAGAAGATTTTAATGTAATAATTAATGTCGGAAAATCACCAGATGACAAGATATTCCAAGCACACACAAATATTTTAAGATATAGATCTTTATATTTTCGGGAAGAACTAACAAAGATTACTAAAGATAAAAACAATATTAAAACAATTAATTTAAACAAAGTTTCTATTCAACAGTTTGAAATAATTATTAAGTAAGCCATATTTTCTTAGAATTAGTAAAATAGACCTTTATTTGAATCTATGTATTAAAGATAGGGGTTTAAATAAAGGAACTAATTTTACAAATTTATGAATAATTATACATTAAATTTGAAGAACTAATTTAAAATTACTAAACTTTTAAGATATATTTACGGAGGAATGGCCTTGTTAGGAAATCAAGACAATCAAAATGCATCATTTATTTTTGAACTTATGTTTGTTGCTCATGAGCTTCTTCTTGATGAATTAGCTAAACACCTTGAAACTTTGTTAATTAAAGAAAATGCACATTGGCTTCGTTTACATTTTACACAGGTTTATCATAAAAGTTTCCAAAATGAAAAGTTTCAAGAATTACAAAAGTGGAGCAATAATATTATGGCAAAGTACCCAGATAAGGTTTTTGAGTCAGAAGAGTTCACTTCACTTCCAGAAAATGCATTAATTTTACTCATTAAACGAGATGATTTACAAATGGATGAAGGGAAAATTTGGGAATATGTCATCAGATGGGGAATTGCTCAAAACACAAATCTACCATCCGATCCTGAAGATTGGTCTCGAGAAAATTTCATAACATTAAAGACAACTTTACAAAATTGTTTACCTCATATCCGCTATTTTCAAATATCTAATGAAGATATTATTGACAAATTGAAGCCATATGAAAAAATTCTTGATAGAAATCTTCGGGATGATATATTTAAAAAATTTATTAACCCAAATAAACCAATAAACTCAACAGTTCTTCCGCCCCGTAAGATTTTAACACCAACATTACCATCTAGAGTGACTGAATCATTTCATTCAACAGTTATCAATGAAGAACATGCAGCAGAAATTGCCACATGGGTTGATAAGAAAACTGAGGTATATTCAGTAATAAAAAATCCATATAATTTTAAATTACTTCTTCGTGGAACTAGAGATGATTTTACTGCTAATACATTTTGGAATTTATGTGATAAGCAAGCAAACATTATTGTGGTCATGAAAGTTAAAGGTACTGATGAAATTCTTGGTGGCTATAATCCTATCGGTTGGAATAAGTCAGAGAATGGCAACTATACAAGTTGCAATGATAGCTTTATTTTTTCATTGAAAAATAAT
Organism: Scutellospora calospora; assembly: GCA_910592325.1. Classification (NCBI taxonomy): domain Eukaryota; kingdom Fungi; phylum Glomeromycota; class Glomeromycetes; order Diversisporales; family Gigasporaceae; genus Scutellospora; species Scutellospora calospora. The sequence goes on along the minus strand of CAJVPM010000233.1, from coordinate 10,789 downwards.
ACTATTCAATCCTCCATTTTAAGTCGTATAAAAAAGCCACTACTTGTAATTTATAATCATACTAGTTACGGTCCATGTTTTGGTTTTTTAGATATATTCATGGGAAATAATTACGATCAAGATAATCAATGTTATTGCAACAACGTTGCATATGAAAAGGCCATTAGAAATACAAGTGGTACCTCTTACTTTTCAGTGTCTGAATATGAAATATTCCAAATTCAGAAAAAGTAGACTATTCAATATGTATACATTATCTATTTTTTTATTAAGAAATATTATCTTCAGTTCCATCATAAGTTCATGAATATTGTTACACGTTCATATATTTCAATTTTTTTTTTTTTTGCTCTGAAAAATCAAAATTCTTAAAAATTATAAGATTATATGTAATTCAGCACTGTCAATACTTTAATTCATGGATAAAGATCAATTTATTATTAATAAAAATTTTCTTTAGATCAAATTACGATTTTCTTTATAACGTTTATAAAGTATATTTTAACATATTATAACATTACATTAAAAATGATATAATGAAAATAGGGTTTATATAAAAATCTAACAATAGCTAATTTTTAAAAAAATCCAATAAAATAAAATATTATTATCTATATATGAGTTATACCCGTAAAAAAATTATTATTTAAACTTGAATTTTAGGTAGCAACAAAACCTATGAACACGAATTATCACTTATAAGAAGACCCCAATATGGACCATCGTGATCATCAGAAGTCCGATCGTTACTATCAACTGAATCAGAACAGTACTACGAATAAAAAAAGAAAATTATTTTATAATTAGTACAAGTAAGAAGTTATATATATTTTTTAAAAAAATTAATATAAAGTTAATTGTTTTTTAAACTTTACTTGATTCTCATCTCCTGAACATTTAACTGCTTGATCAGTAGTAGAATTATAAATCCAGACTTCACCTTTATGATGTTCATAATCAACTCTTGGTATTAAATGAGGTACTATATCATCTTGGCATATAACTCTTCGAACGAATGGCTAAAATAATATAAAATAATTCATTTTATTAAAATTTTATCATTTAAAAATAAATTCTTTTTAAAAACTTACCAATTCTTTATTCACAAATGATGCAAAATCAGAATTTCCAACCCGAGGTTCTCCATAGGTGTATAAGTAAGGATTGCATTCTTCAAAATATTGTTTAATATCAAGAGCAGCAAATACAGCTAAAGCTATTAAATTAAATATTTTAATAATTTACAAAAAACTAATTAAATTATGTTCGGTAATTGAAAATTATTATTTTTACTTACCTCCACCTAAACTATGACCAGTAACAACAACTTTATAGTCAGGATATTGTTTAGTTAATTTTGAAATTTCATTTCGAATTGGTATTTGAAAGGTAAGAAAAGTAGAGTAAAATCCATAGTGGACAAGGATTGTTTGTAATAATGATTTAACGGGGAGAGATGTAGAATCAAACCCATATGGCCATTGATTTACTTCGTAATCTTTGAAAGTATTACCTAAATCAGCAGTTCCTCTGAAGGTGACGACTATCTCTTTAAATTTAGAGTTAGTGGTAATCAAACAATATGCTTTAGCATCCTCTAAAAAAGAGAAAAATTTTAATAAAAATTTATTAATTGTTTTTTTTTTTTTAAAAAAAAAATATCACTTATAAAATCTGAATTATTACTTACGTCCTAATATTTCTACCCATTGAGCAGGTTTAGTTATAATGGGCTTTGCAACAGTTGTTTGAGGAATGTTATCGCAATATTTTCCGCAAGTCCAATCAGAAGATTTATCACAATAAGTAGCTGCTGAATAAGTAACGTATCGAAGGAGATCAGGTACTTCCGAATCATTAAGTTTACTAACACCATTTGAACTTGAAGGAACGGGATTGTTCAATTTACTATTAGAATTAGATGATTGACCAAGGATATTTGAAGTAGGTGAATTTATTAGATTTGACGTAGTATCCGGATTTATTAGATTTGACGTAGTACCCGGATTTAGTAAATTTGAAGTAATAAGTGGATTATCCGAATTTTTTTGAGTGTTTAAATGTTTTTTTGGCAAAGGGTTGGTATTAACTAAAGTCAACCCAAAAATGAAGAGCAAAAATAAGAAATAGTAAGAATTCATAATCGAGATATTATTAATGTTTCTCATATTAAATTATCTATGTTAAGGTATATTTCTACAATATGTCAGATATATACAGAAGGAAAACAATTCTTACACAGTGTACCGTTGGTATACTAAATGATTTTTCTGATATTTATTGAAATTTTTTTTTTCTTTTTTTATTATTCAGCTTTTATGCGTTTTAATTATTTATTCTCTATATATGATTTTGGATCTTAGCATACATATTTATGCATACTGCGTAATAAGTGTTGAGAAACCTAATAAATTTCGTCGATCATGCACGAATAATGATTGCAGCAATAACTTGGCATTAGAAAACAACAATTGCTTTTTTTTTTTTTTTTTTTTAACAGAAAATTAATTTGTCCCACGACATACATTTCACATATCATATGATTTTTTTTCGCGAAATATGAGATGAACTTGTCGATATATACAAAGTATCAGCCTTTAAATTTTACTTGGGTTTCAAAAATTTCCTAAGTTTACCGGTAACTTTGAAACCCACTATTTCTATTTTAAACGTTTATCGCCAAGGTTTTAATTAAACTTTCTTAATGTAGATTAATTGGTGAATTGGAAACAATAGCCGTCTTACTTCATTAAAATTTTTTATTTCCTATATTTCCATAAGACAATTACTCTGTTCAATCAGACTCTAATTGTGTAAAGATCCTAAATTTGTTCCATTTATGTATAATATTTAAATTTTATTTATTTATTTGTTTATAAGAATTTGGCACATTAAATATAAGCGTAGTATCTTTAGTCTTTCGCTCTAGATATGATGTAATTCATCATCTCGTGTGTGAAACTTCCCATCTCCATTTCCAGTATATATAGTGAGACAAAAAAAACAAATAAAAATTCTTTTTTTGTCTTATCAACAAATCTTTGAACTTATGCATGAATGAATACGTATCTTTAATTATGGCGTATTTATTATTAACTTTAACTCTTAAGTTTGCTAATAAAAATACCACCGGTTTTTTTTGATAAATTTGATTAATCTTTTACTACGTACATTGTTTTTTTTAAAAAGTTTCCTTGGCATTGCTATTAATATTTTTTATTCAATTAAAATATGCAGATAAATAATAATTTTTGCATTTTTTTTTTTTTTTTTCTTACGTACGTAGCAATGTAAGAAAATACAATTGTTCATATATATGTCCTACGTATTACGTAACGAGTAACAATAATTAATATTAGATGCATTTCTTAATTTTACGTATTACAAACATAAAAATATTATTATTATTTTTAGGGCTCTATACCCAATAATCATATGACTTGAAGTTCAATCAATGCTAGAAGAAAAATTCAAAAAAAAAGATGACTAAACCTATTTCAAAAACATTGTTTATACAATAAGTTTGAAAGATTTTAAGTTCTATTATTCTACGTTAAACAGACGTTAGGGGTTTTTTTTCAAAATTAATAAGTACGTAGCGTATTTAAAATTAAATAGGATTTTTACTATGTTAATTTAAAAATCAGAAAAATAAGATTTTCTGATTTTAATTTTGAAACCCCCATTAGAACAATATTAAATTCTAAATCACTAAAATTTTCGTATCCAAGTTTTTTTTTTTTTTTTTAAAAAAAAAAAAAAATGAAATAAAAATTGGCAGATAAATTCTATAACAAGTTAAAATATAGCACGTTATTCCGGAACTAAACTATTTAAAGAAATGAAAATAATATCCGATATGCTTCGGCTCTATATTTAACAGTTATACGTACATAATAAAGCGTTCAAAAAATTTTAATTGTTGCTAAAAAAAGAATATTTTCAAATTGTCTGTCTATATTGTACCGCCTCTTTGTTCGAAATTATCAGTGTTTCAAGTTACGTATTACTTCAGAAAATTTATTAGGAAATAAATTTAAATTTTATCCTACGTACGTCGATCTTGTGGCGTAGAGACTGCTTTTAGTAATCGGTAATGTAGATAATTTTTATACGTAACACTATTTGAATATTTTTTTTTGTTACTTAATAGAGACCATTCGAATGAATATATAATAAAAAGCGAATTTCCTATTACTATACAGTATACGTATAATTTATATTAAATACATAATTTTTCAAATAATTCATTCGTATTTTTTGCATCAATACCATCCTGTCTGTGGATTGGTTTGTATTTGTGGTCTAATTAGATTATCTATTTGACCTGACATTTGTTGCTGCTGTTGCTGATTATTCCATGAATAATACATTACAACATTTGGTTGTTGTTGCCAAGTAATTTGCTGAGTTGGTCCATATGATGAAATTTGATTATTCATTTGATTCGGTGTAGTTTGCCAATGTCGTTGTATCATATTTTGAGAAATCTGTTAAGGAATTTGTTGATGATTAATTTATCTAGGCATGTTACAAGACATCATAATCTATTGATTTGCTTTTTTACTCACATCCTGTGAATATACTGACATAGGTTGCCATGTTGTTTGATATGATATTTGTTGTGTATTAGAACACAACTGCCTTTGCATTTGTTGCTGTTGATTAAAAGACTGCTGCTGCATTACTCCATTATTCATCTGTTGTGGAATCTTGGTATGTAATGTATTCGGGGTTTGTGGTGGTGGTGCAATCATAATATTTTGATTGGTTGATCCTTGCTGTTGAACTGAATATCGTATTGGTTGTTGCGGTATTTGTGATGTTTGTTGATTTGACGCGTTTTGCGTTTGCAAATACACTTGTTGCTGCGGCATTTCTTGTGTACTAATTTCTTGCCCTTGAGTAAAGTTAGGTTGTTGAGTGGTAATTTGTTGTGATTGTTGAGCGTTAATTTTTTGTGGTTGTTGACTTATAATTTGTTGTTGTGGTTGTTGACTTATAATTTGTTGTTGTGGTTGTTGACTTATAATTTGTTGTTGTGGTTGTTGACTCATAATTTGTAGTTGTGGTTGTTGACTCATAATTTGTTGTGGTTGTTGACTCATAATTTGTTGTTGTGGTTGTTGGCTCATAATTTGTTGTTGTGACTGTTGAGTGGTAATTTTCTGTGATAGTTGTTGACAATTGTTATTTCGGAATATCGGTTGTATTTTCATATTTTGCGACATGCTATTAGACAGACGCGAATTTGACATTTGAGGCGTCTGCTGAAATACTTGATGAGTCACGTTAAATTGAGGAATCCGTTGTTGCATATGTTGTCCCGGGATCTGTTGTGGCATTGTCAAACTCGGAACCTTTAAATTGTAGTTATCTTGTTCAGTTTGGACGAAATCAAATTCCGACTTAATAGGTGGTACATATTGTAACTGAGGCTGTAACTGTGCAGTTGATACTTGTCTATGAGGTTGTCGAAATATCGGTGTTGAATGATATTGTCCGTTATTTGGTATTTGTTGTGATTTATCTACGTAAGTATGAACTGAATTATTAGAAAAGCATGATTGTGTGTGTGTGTTAACGTCAAGCAGCGTTGAACTCGTTGGTTCGCATTTCACCCAAACGGTCGAATTTGGCACATGTTGGTTTGTATCAACTATCTGATCATAAAAATCATTATCGAGAGTTTCTTGTGAGAAGGATTCAAATGGACCGAAAGATATCGGTGAATTAAGCATTGATTTGAAATCGGGGTAGTGAAAGAATGGATCGATATCATAAGGTGCATTCTGCTCTCCACTATTCACTTTTTCTTTTTGTCTAGGATAGTAAAATAATGAATCGATATCATAAGGTACATCCTGTTCTTCGCTATTCACTTTCTCTTTTTGTTTGGAATAGTGAAATAATGGATCGATATCATAAGGTGCATCCTGCTCTTCGCTATTCACTTTCTCTTTTTGTTTGGGATAATGAAATAATGGATCGTTATCATAAGGTGCATCCTGTTCTTCGTTATTCACTTTCTCTTTTTGTTTGACCTATTATACCGTTGATTTAAAATTTAGCCTTCGAAAAGTATTGCATAAATTTTGTTGGTGTTTTATCATACCGAATCATATGCTTCCATTTCCTCTTTGTACTTTATTTTTGCCTCCTTCGCCAATTGGAAATATGGCTAAAAAATATACAGTATAATTATAAATATAAATTCATTTGAATATATAAAATATGATATTAACGTAAACGTTAGATATTACCTTTTTTTCTTCTTTTGACATTGTATTCCAAGTTTTACCAAGTAATATATTCACTTGGGACAAACTAATTTCTGGATTTTTTTCTGCAAACTCTGGCCTATTCACATAAATTACACAAATCTCAACTCAAAATTCTATTTATCAAATAATTCGCAATTTTATTGATAAATAACTATTCACCTTTTAAGTAATGCAAATTGAAGATAAGCATTCATAGGTTTCTTTGGTAAATTTTTATCTTTTTTACCTTTCCTTATTGATTTTTTTACTTCATTTGACTCTTTCTCATTATAATCATCTTCAAGTTGTTTTGATTTACGTTTTACCGAAATTCTTTTCGACGTTTGTGATTCATTTATATCTGATCCATTAATAATTTTGGGAACATCATGATTTTTTATTAACGGCGGCGGCCCTGTAGTAGAATCTATATCAGAAATTTTTTTGTTCACATTGCTTTGATCATTATTCTGGGTGCTTTGTTTCTTCACCCGATATTTTTTCCGTGGCTTTCTTGTCACATAAGTTTTTTCTTCAGGATTATTAAAAGTTATTTCTTGAAGTGGAAACTTTTCTTTCACACCCACATTCTTTAAAGGTTTATTATCAATAGTTTGATTTTGTGACCCCGTATTATTTATAACTGGAGTTGATGGAGTTGATGAAGGAGCTGGTGTACTGTTTAAAGTATTGGGGGTTAAAGGTATATCTGTAATCGATACGGCGATTGACATTGTTTTAAGTTTAAATGAAAGTAGGTAAAATAAAAACAATTTAATTCATGATCGATATTTATATGAGTTAAAAAACGTTATCAGTTTATCATATAGAGTAATTTTAATTAATGATTAATAATAAATACAATTGAGATTAAATAATATGATTTCAGCTACTTAGGTTATTATGGATTATCGGTATTATGAAAAGACATTACTTGTTAATATTACGAGAAATTTTCATAATAAATTTAATTAAAGTTAGTAATTGAGTCATATTAAAAGGTTAGGGATATACGATTTTATATTTCCATAATTGATTAAATAAAGAATAGTAAGTAAAATATCAAATATTGAATTAATTTTTTTTTCTATACAAAGAACTAAATTTAAAAATCATTATTTTCTTTAGCCAATGTCAAACTACAGTTTACTAAGGATCGCACGTTAACATACATGAAATCTAATAATAATGATGATGATAATAACAATAATAATGATAATGATAATAAAATTGATTCATTTTTTTCAAAAAATGTTATTTTGAGGTTCTTCATGTCTTCTGACATTAAAAAGAATTTAATATATAATTATAGTTTAATCTCTACAGAAATTAGTAAATATGAAATTTGTATTATGGCTTTTCTTGAATATTCAAAGGGTAACTTTACGAAATTTTATTTAATATAATTTGTTTATTGAATTCATTTATAAATTTTTCAATGGTTAAAAGAACTGAGCTATCGAGGTTCTAGAAAGCTATCATTTAAATAAACAACTTGATTAGTCTACTTTTTCTGAATTTGAAATATTTCATATTCAGACACTGAAAAGTAAGAGCGACCACTTATATTTCTAATGGCTTTTTCATATGCATTATTTCTGTAAGTACATTGATTATCTTGATCGTAATTATTTCCCATGAATATATCACAATAACCAAAACATGGACCGCAACTAGTATGATTATTAATTGCAAGTAGTGGCTTTTTTATACGACTTAAAATGGAGGATTGAATAGTTTTATTTTTCAATGAAAAAATAAAGCTATCGTTGCAAGATGTCCAGTTATAACGATTATTTGGCTTATTCCAACCGATAGGATTATAGCCACCAAGAATTTCGTCAGAATCTTTAACTTTCAGGACTACAATAATGTTTGCTTGCTTATCACATAAATTCCAAAATGTATCAGTAGTAAAATCATCTCTAGTTCCACGAAGAAGTAATTTAAAATTATATGGATTATTTGTTGCTGAATATGCTTCAGTTTTTTTATCAACCCATGTTGCAATTTCTGCTGCATGTGCTTCATTGATAACTGATGAAGGAAATGGTTCAATTACTCTAGGTAGTAATGTTGGTATTAAAATCTTACGGGGTGGAAGAATTACTGATGTTATTTGTCTATTTGGAATAATAAATTTTTTAAATATATCGTCCCAGAGATTTTTTTCAAGAATTTTTTTATATGGTTTCACTTTATCAACAATATCTTCATTAGATATTTGAAAATAGCGAATATGAGGTAAACAATTTTGTAAAGTCGACTTTAAAGTTAAAAAGTTTTCTCGAGACCAGTGATCAGGATCAGATGGTAAATCTGTGTTTTGAGCAATTCCCCATATGATGACATATTCCCAAATTTTCCCTTCTTTCATTTGTAAATCATCTCGTTTAATGAGTGAAATTAATGCATTTTCTGGAAGTGAGGTGAAATCTTCTGACTCAAAAACCTTATCTGGATACTTGGCCACAATATTATTGCTCCATTTTTGTAATTCTTGAAGCATTTCATTTTGGAAACTTTTATGGTAAACCCGTGTAAAATGTAAACAAAGCCAGTGTGCATTTTCTTCAATTAATAAAGTTTCAAGATGTTTAGCTAATTCATCAAGAAAAAGCTCATGAGCAACAAACATAAGTTCAAAAATAAACGATGCGTTTTGATTGTCTTGATTTCCTAGCAAGGCCATTCCTCCGTAAATATATCTAAAAAGTTTAGTAATTTTAAATTAGTTCTTCAAATTTAATGTATAATTATTAAATTAGTCCCTTTATTTAAACCCCTATCTTTAATACATAGATTCAAATAAAGTTCTATTTTACTAATTCTTAGAAAATATAGCTTACTTAATAATTATTTCAAATTGTTGAATAGAAACTTGGTTTAAATTAATTGTTTTAATATTGTTTTTATTTTTAGTAATCTTTGCTAGTTCTTCCCGAAAATATAAAGATCTATATCTTAAAATATTTGTATATGCAATTTATAACAATACTGGTTGCGGTCCATGTTTTGGTTGTGGTGGTTCTTGTGATTTATGCATGAGAAATAATAGTGATCAAAATAAGCAATGTTATTGCCAAAATTATTCATATGAAAAAGCCATTAGAAATATAAGTGGCCTCTCTAGATTTTCAGTGTCTGAATATGAAATATTCCAAATTCAGAAAAAGTATTCGTTATAAGTCACGGGTTTTCATTAAATTATATCTTATTTCTTTTTCTTTTCTTTTATTTGTTATTTATTTATTTAGTCTTTTTATTATTTCAATTATAGTTTATATAGTTATTTATTTATTAGACTGCTCATACCTTTATTTATGTTTAAGAATCGTGATAATTTATGTAAATATTAGGGTGAGCAGTGGGGCTAAAGCGTATATCCAAATAATCCCCAAAAGAATGAAATTGTATAACGATGTGAGCAGTGTGGCTTCGTGTTACTTTAGAATAGCTTAAACACAAGTGAAGCAACTGCTCACGAAGGATTAAATCGTTAAAAGAATTAAGAAAGAAAATAATCCTTAAATAGCATAACCTTCGTGAACAAAACTGTATAAATATAGGGTCCTTTTACCTTCTGAAAGGACAGTGATCGATTACGTTTCAATTAAATAAATCATTATTACCTTAAAATTCCGAATTTTTAAGTTACCAAAAATATAAAAATTACTATAACTTCGCTAATTAAATAATCTATTCCTCACTACGTTGTTGATTAACGACTATATGCATACGCTGGGTCTCTTAATTAACATAAAGGAAATAAGCACTGAGGCTGAATAGACCTTAACGAGTATGGGAAGTAACATCACGTGATTGTTATATCGTTGATCAACGTTTGGATCACCAAAATATCCCGCGCGGGATAGGATATATCGTGGTTTTCTTAAAAATTATGTTAATGCGGGCCGGCTGGCCTGAATTGGGGATCATATTAAAAATCCCGCGCATGCCCATCACTAAAGTTGAAATTTCATTTCGAATATGTTCTTGAAAGGTAAGAAAAGTAGTGTAAAATCCATAGTAGACAAGAATGATTCAACGGTGTTGTATTATTTCACTGACAATACATAATGTTCATAGACAATTAATTCAGTAGCAAGTTTATTTTACAGACAAACAATTCACAGACAAGCCTATTTCATAGACAACTTATTTCACCGAACCGACAACTCATTTACAGATATGTTTATTGCTTATAATTCTTCTAAAACCCTAAATCCTATCTTAATCATAAATTCGGCCCTAATTCTAATAACAATAATGTCTATGAAATAAGATGTCTGCGAAATAAGATGTCTATTAAATAAGCTTGTCGGTGAATTGGTTGTCTGTAAAATAAGTTTGTCAGCGAGGTAATTGTAAATCATGATGTCGGCAAAGAGCAGCAGACATTTAAAATGATCCAGAATTGGAAAATTATGTATTTCTGCCGTGTAACAATTTTTTTCTATTTAAAAAACGATAGACAAAAATTACACAAAAGATAATTTTCAAAATGGGAGTTAAATTCTTTGAAA
>CAJVPM010000232.1:0-20594 GCA_910592325.1 Scutellospora calospora | reverse complement strand
ATAAATTAGTTTATATCTCTGTACTCGCTGCATTTTTACGATAAAATGACAATATAATTAAAAACATATTTAAAATCTTTCCGTATATCTTGTAAACTTTTATTTTGTTTGTATGTTACTTGTACTATTTGTTAGCTACTATATTTGCTTTCGTTCCTGGTTTCTAGCGTGACTACGTCGCGCAGCTATCTTATTAATAAAATTATGGACTATTAGGATTATGGACTATCGAGATTATGGAACTATCGGGATTATAGACCTGTCGGGATTATGGAATTATCAGTATTATAAACATGTCAGATTATGAAACTATCGGGATTATGGACTATTGGGATTATGGACTATTGGGATTATGAAACTATCAGTATTATAGACATGTCAGGATTATGGAACTATCGAGATTATGGACTATCGGGATTATGGAACTATCGAGATTATGGACTATCGGGATTATGGACTATCGGAATTATGAAACTATCGAGATTTTAGATTTCGGGATTTTACTTCGGGATTTTAGCATTGTTGGGGTTTTGTGTTGTCAGGATTTTGGATGCTGGGATTTTGTTATCGGGATTTTGGATGTTCGGTTTTTGGATGTTGAGATTTGGTGATAAATCCAGCATTATGACATTTCACATAACAGCATTTCAATACTGTGGCATTACGGGATTAAGGAATTACGGAATTACGGCATTACGGAATTACGGCATTACGGAATTACGGCATTACGGCATTACGGCACTCTATAATTACGGCAAAAAATTCGGCACGTGCCGTAATTCAATAATTTCCAAAATTAATTCTACCAACATCTATAATTTGAGTAGAATCGACTAAATAACAAAAGATTTATTTATTATTCTTATACATAATTTAATATATAAATTTAAAAAATAAATTACCTTCTTTAATCGCATTTGAAATTAATTTTGTGCTGATAAGTTTGCTGGTGTACATATGATCCGGATGACTTGGTTAGTTTATTGGTAATGTTTTAATAACTTTATCAGCATCTAAGAATTGTTTTCATACTTCATTTTTATCTTTAAGCCAATTTTCAATTTTATAATTAACACCCCATGCGCTAGGTCGTTTTTGTGGATCGGAATGCATGCATTCCTTAGCTAATTCAACGTAGCATTCGGGAGTTCCAGGAGAAAACTCTGGTCACAATCCTTTATAAATCTCTCTTCCAAGTTTAGTCTTATTAAATTCAAGTCCATCAAAAGGCCTTTGTCCAGTTGACATTTCAGTCATACTAACGCCAAAGCTATAAATATCAGCTGCCTGTGTAAATTTCCCACCTGATAAATCTTCGGGAGCAACATAAGGCATGATACCATAAATTTCATCATTTAATTTTTGTTCGTCTTTCTTTTTGGATCAGCAACGTAAGATTTTATATTCTTTTCACTGTGTTGATTTTGTAAAATATTATCATTGTGAAAGTCAGCATGAACGTATCTAGCCTTGTGAATTTTATATAAATCATATGAAATCTCTTTAAGTTGGTTTAATTAATATCCTATTTAAGTTCTTTAAAACTTGATTTTAAAAACTTGTAAAGATTTTCTTTATTAGCATATTGCAACTTCATCAAGTACTTGTTGGTTTCTGTATTTTGTGTCAATTCATATATTTTAAGTTTACTACTCCAATTTATACACTACATATAGTTTTTAAACTTGGTAATGAGTATTATTTTCATTACAATTTTCATATTTGCTGTATTTAGAATTCCTTATAATAATATAATGAATTATATAAATAAAATAAACAAAAATAAGTAGAGTAAATAGAATAGTTAGAATAGTTAATGTTATGTTATCAAATTACTATAATGAGATTTTTAAATTAAATTATTTTTGGTTCTATATATATCAGCAAAATTTATATAGAGAGATATATTGATTACTAACCAGATAGATATATATCAATTTTAATTACTTTTGCAAAGTTTATCAATTGTAATAACTATTGATATATGGGGGGTGCCAGTAGAAACCAACCAAATTGTTTTTAGTGAATTTTTTTTAAATTTTAAATTAAAATATCTCAACAACTATTATACTAAACTTGATAAATTTTTTTTTATTTTAATTCTATAACTATATAGAATTAAAATAAAAAATTTTTTATCAAGTTTAGTTTAATAATTGTTAAGATATTTTACTTTAAAGTTTAAAAAAAATTTACTTAGAAACAATTTAGTTGGTTTCTACTGGCAGCCCCCCATATATTCAGTTAATATTCAAATGATAAATATCAATAGCAAATATAATTGATATATATTCAAAATAAACTAATTGATTATAATCAAGATTGATATATATTAATTTATATCATATATTATTTACAAGTCAAATTTTATAAAATATATAATAAATTCTAAAGCAAAATATTGAATTTATTAAAGCAATTTTATTAATATAATTATATTGTTACAAATATCAATATTATAACTAAGCTACACATAATGCAGAAAGTATTCTTAAAGAAAAAAAAAGAAAAAAAGAAAAAATAAGAAAAAAAAAAAGTAAATAAAAAGTAAATTCATTGCTACTAATAAGGTGTAAACAAATCATCTAATTTATCTTATAAAAAACATATTAAATTTGATTATAGTTATTCAGCTTTGGATGTATAGTGAGAAGAAGTTAGCTATAATTTTTTACTAGAGTTTTTAAGCTCTTTATCTATTATTGCTTCAGCAAATTTGTAGAAAAAGCCTCCTTTATAGAAATTATTATACAATACAAAATCTAATACAAAACTATTTAATAGATTCAGTATAAATAATGAATATCAAATACTTACCAAATACTTCTCTATACAGTATTTCATATACTTTTCTATACATATCATATTTTGTAATTGAGAATTAAATACTATATCATATATAGTTAATATAAATACACAATATTTATTTGACAGATTAAATACTATAGTTATAGAGAATACAGTTTTTGTAATAATAATAACTCAGTACATACTATTATTTATTTTAAAAAGGGAATAAAAGTACTTAGCAACCTCTTAACTTTCCTTCTACTTTATAATTTCTTCTGTATTAGTATTACTCTTTAAAAAGAAGAGCTTTTCATATTTAAAAACCTTTTAAATAGAATTTTTAATATTTTGTAATGATATTCTATAATGATTTTTCATTTTTAGTAATAACTAGTAGATAAAACAAAGTATATAAATCAATAAACTACAAAAAAAAAATCTTCTAATTACAAACAATAGAAATATAATAAACTAAAAGTTTATTAAAAAATAAATTAAAATATAGTAAATAATAATATTCATAAAATTATAATATATGACACTAAACTACTCAAAATAGAAGTAGTTTGTAAATTCATTTATGCTTAGATCAGACATATACTTAGAATATGCTTCATTCAAATAGTTCCTCAAGAACTCCTTAAATTTGCTTTAGAAAGAGTATATATATTGTAAAAAAAGATGCTTTACTATATCTATATACATATCCTATAATTTTTAAAAAACAACTTAGAATATACTTTTACAACTTAATAGTATGACTAAATTAATTATATCTAAAATCTAGTAAGAAAAGTCATTGTCATATTCTCTTTTTTACTATTATAACTTAGCTTTAATTTTCTTTATATTATCACAGAATTTTTTAATCAAGAAGTATAACTAGTAGTTTTGGATAAAAATCTATTTAATAACAAAGTAATAGCTACTATAATTATATTCTTCATTTAAAAAAAAAAAGAGAAAAAAACCTTTCAAAAAAGTATATAGCATTTAAAATAAAAAAAAAGACTTATATATAGAATTATTATATAAATGAAAACAAAGAAGAAAACAAAATAACTATTTGAGACTTATCAAATTAAGCAAAAAGAACTCAAGTTTTCAAGACAGTTTATTTTATAGGAAGAGTAGAATATATAAAGATAATAAAAAGTACATATGATAAAACAAAAGCAGAGATAGAGTTTAAAGTAGACACCCTTGATGAGGAAAAATGAACGAAATCTGGTATTTGCCTTTTGTGAACTAGTTCTAGTAAAAGTAATAGCAAGTACTAACAATCTTGAATTACTTTATATAAGAAACAGATTTAGCAAAAAAACTACTAGATTTACTAGAAAATATGAATAAAGTGCTATTCTAGAAACAAGTCAAGTAATCTGAAGCCAAGACACTATATATTTTCCAAAATACTAACAATAATAATATGAGTAGTGTGATAGTATACTTTGAAAATTAGAAAGATATAATAAATATCTGTAAGTTTTCAATATATTACTACAACAATAAGCTAAGATGGGCAAATTCTAGAAACCAAAAAGTAGAGCTACTTAAGAACCAAAGAGTTAAAAAGTATGAGAATAATAAAGTATTCATAAAAAGAAGTGAAAAGAGCTTAGTAAAAAGAAAAGAGTTCAAACAAGAACAAGAAATTGAATGCTCGAAATATGTTTAAGAAAGAGTACAAAAAGAGAAAAGCTATTAGCAAGAAGCTTTAATTAGTTTAGTTTTAAATAAGTATAAAAAAAACTAAAATATATATAGAAAAGCTCAGACTTTATCATATAATAACAAAAATGAAAGGTTTAAATTAGTAAAAAAAAATAGCTTCTAAAAGAAAATAAAAAGTAACAAAAAAGAGAAATTGAATAGGCAAAGCTATTATAGAAACTATAACAGATCTTAAGATAACATAGCTCAATTAATACAAAATTTAGAAAAAAAAATTAGGGATTTAGAAGTAAAATATCTAAATCACTTCTAATTTTCATACTAGTTGAATTAAAGAAAACCTTGCTTATATAAGAAGGAAAACTTGTATAGCAAAATAAGACAAAACAAAAGATAAACTATATAGAAAAAAGTACTAGAATTAACAGAAAAAGTATAAATATATAAGAGGTTAGAAAAAGTATTAAAATAGTAGCTTATAATATAAATAGATTAAAAGGTAATAGACACAAGTTAGAAATACTAATAGACAAATTTGAAGAAGAAGATTACAATATAGTAGGAATAATAGAAATGAACATTTTAAAAAGAGAAGGCTATTTCATAACTAGTTATCAAGAAAATATAAATAGCTTCTAGACTAATACAGAAAAAAGCAAAAGCAAGGGTTCAGGAGTAGGTATAATATTAAGCAAGAAATAGTCAAATTATATAGAATAGATTAAAAAATACAGTAGCTATTTGCTCAAGATATATTTTTTCTTCAAATAATTAGAACTAGTTATTTTCATTGTATATATAGTGCTAAATAGTTAACTAAAAAGAAAAGAAGTGCAGAGAATAATAATGAAAAAAATAGCTCAGAAAAGACTAAACATGTACTTTATTATAATAGGTGACTTTAATTATATTATACAGCCAAGTACTGATAGAAGCAGTAGAACAAATAGCAATTACAAAAAAACTATATTATGTAGCTAAATAGTAAAACAGAACTTTGTTGATATATTTAAAGAATTACATCTAAATAAAAGAGAATACTCATAGAGTAACAGAAAAGACAGTATGAGAATTGACCAGATCTGAATCTTAGAAAGTTTGATTTTTGGTCTTAAAAAAGCTATAATCAAAGAAATAATCTTAGAAACAGGTAGTGACTATAGACTAGTAGTAGCAAAAGTACTACTAGATCATCTAAACTTCAAAGACAGTTTAGCACAGACTAAAAGAAAGGGGGTTAAAAAAACAAATTTTTTATATAATAAAGCAATAGAAGAAAATTAGAACGATTACAAAAACAAGTTATAGTACCTACTTAAGAAAAATTAAACCAAAGGCTATAAATAGAAGAACAAATTAAAAAGAACAATAAAGGATCTATAGATAGTATAGATCTGAACAAAGAATAAGATATTATAAGTAATAGTATCAAACAAGCAGAAGAAGATAAAATCTTTTGCAAAAAGGTGCTAAACTCAGACTGCAACAAAGCTCTAAAAAAATTCATTCAGAATTGCTAAATACAATAAATACAATAAGAAAATTAGTAAAAGATTATAAAAGAAAATAGGAACAAGAAGAACAGAAAATGATCAACTAGAAATTAAGTGAAAGATAAAGAAAATAAATAAGAAAACAGAGTCAAATATAGTAATACTAGAGACTTTGTAAAGTGAGAAATTACAAGAAAAGCTTTCTAAATAGTAGTCAATATTAAAAAACAGATTAGTAGTAGAAAATACTATAGCTAGCAGATTAGAAATAAATGAGTATATAGACTGAAAATGTGAAATGATTAGAGACAATTAAAGAAGAATGATTAATAGTTTGCAAGTAAAGCCTTTCAAAAAAGTAGTAATTGACAAACTACTTATAGATAAAAAAGAAGTTAAAAAAACTCTTTAATAAACCAAAAGAAGTTCTTGAAAGAACAGCTAACTATTTTCAAAGATAGTTCAAAAAAGTTTCTAGCAAGAAAACTTTTAAAAAGCTAGAAAGAGGTCTATATACTACTAACAAGAGTTAAGAAAAGCTAGTATAAAGATTTAAATAGTAGAATAATGGAAGAAGAGTGGAATTTAATATCCAAAAGCCTAAAACAAATACAGTACCAGGTATATCAGATATTTGATATATTCTAATTAAGCAAGCTAGTATAGAGATACAAGTAGATTTTAGAAACTTTGCTAGTTTGTATCTAAAAACAAGCAGAACCCTACTCAAATAAAAAATTAGTCAGATATACTTTATACCTAAAGATAAAATTTGCAATTTAATTTGAATAATATAAGACTAATAGCACTTTTAGAAATATTCTGAAAGTGTATTACTAAAGTCTATACAACTAGATTAGAAAGAATAATAAGAGAAAACAATATTCTTGAAGAGCCAAACTTTGCCAGGTAATTGTAAGAGTCAGAAGTAGTATTAGTTGTAGTTAGTATAGTTAAAAATAGATAATAGTTAGGTTACAGTTAGATTACAATTAGGTTACAATTAGGTTTAAGAGTTAAGTTACAGTTAGGTTACAGTTAGGTTTAAGATTTGAGTTACAGTTAGGTTACAGTTAGATCTAATATTTAGGTTACAAGAAGTAGTCAAAGATTTTTTCAAAAAGCCTATAGATTTTTCAGAAGTTATGAGTGAAATTTCTGGAATTGGATAGTTTAGAGGTTGTTTATAAAGTTGTTTTTTAGTGCAAGCTAGTAAAATTTCTGAGATTGTCTTTGAAAAATTCTAAATTAATCTATAGAAAAGAAAAAAGCCTTTGAAGAGGTTTTTTGAGATAATTTTCTGAGTTTTGGTCTGTTTTTAATAAAACTTTTACCAAAATGATCTATATAGAGAGCTAAATCTTTTGTTATTAATAAGCAAAATAAGTTTACTTAGTAAAATTATGAGTAAATAAACAAAAATAGTAGAGAACTAGAATAATTAATATCTTTAGTAGTATCTAGCACAGAGATATAAAACTAGACTGTTTGAAAATAAAATTGTCTGTAGAACAACTTTATTTAATAGCCTAAAAGAGGTTTATTTAGTAGAATTTTAGTTATGACAAAATATTTTTTTAGAAACTTGGTTTAAATAATCTATGGAGAGAGTTACTAAATTGTGTCTTTTGTACTTATTATTTTATATTCGTTTAGATTAATATATTTCAATAGAAAGTAGTATATTCTTGTTCTCTATAATTAGGACCAATAGCTTAATTATTTAACAAAAAGTTAATAAATAACTTAGCTTTTATTACTTTTTTTTTTTTAATGTTAAGGTGAGTACTTAGATCAATTTGTTTATTGTGAATTAAATTATCTGTTATAATTTTTATATTATAATTTCAAACTAATCTACATTACTAAATTGAGCTTAGGACTTACAGTACATTTACATATACTATCTATCCTCGTATAGAACCTACTAGAGTAGTCCATAGCCTACAACTATGTATTACCTAGATTCCTATAACCTCTTTCTTTTCAAGTATGACTACTATGCTATATTCACTATATCTTCCCATACTTCTTATAAATAACTCCTAAATTGGTAACTAGATGAGGTGTTCATAGCCTCATAGCTACTCCCAATTTGGTGCAGTTTGGGTTGCTATGACAATGGTATTCTAAGATACAGACTCATCTAAACGTAATATCAGAGATAAGTTGTATATATACAAATTTCTATTTATAGATATTTCCATGTATTGGTGAGGTCCAGGATATGTTTTGCAACATATGTTGCTTCTAGCTATATATTTTGTAATACAGATATACTACTACCACATAATTAGTATTCAGAAGAACTAGTATACCTTTGTGTTTTGTATTATCACTACCAGCCTGGTATATTATACTATTTCAAGTTTTTACATGTGTATCCTGAATTTTTGATCTGCTCTCTACATTTGAAGTAACTTTACTTAATTAGAAGAATTATAGTTATCCTTATTAGAGGTCTGGTGATCTTAGTGTAGTGGTTAGGTTGCTAGACTGCCATGCAATAGAACTAGAGTTCAAATCCCACTATTGACAAATTTGAATAATTTCTAAGACTTGTATCCAACTTACAGCAAACTCTGTCCATTTCTGGGGTTGTAACCCTGTAAGTTAAGTTGCATCAAGTCAATCGGACTTTGGTAGTGTGGCAGTAGTTAATCACAGGATAATATACACACACAAATAAATCTTGATAGGAAAAAATATTGTGTGATGGTAGTTAATCACAGGATGATATATGCACATAATGGTCTATGAACAGGGAACCTGCATAGTAGAAATTCTGAGTTGGTGAAGTAGTACAGCTTTCAATAGTCACACTGGCTAATGCTTGATTCAGAAAGGAAACTATTATCAAAGATGCAGATCGAGTTAGGTGTATATAAATCTGTTCTATGAGGAGAATTGATAACACTAACCTGGCTTGACAGCTAACTGGATTGGGAGGATCTGCCTTATGAAATATCCGAGAAGATAGACACAGAAAACTAGTAGAGAGCTACAGAAGAAACTAGAGTTGTACGAACATCTACAAGGGTCTAAGCTAGGTGAGTTTGTGAAATAGGCACAGGCTGCTCTAGTAGGTTTGCTTCGAGGTTAACTGAGCTCTGTATACTCACAATATGATGAGTAATATGCATCCCGAGAGGATCTAAGCTGGTGTTAAGAAATAGATCTGTAACAAGCTAGCTGGTATATGCAGTTAGATGTTACAGTAAGTTAGTTTGTAATAGGAATAGGTTAGTTAAACAGAGTGTTTAAATAGGTAACTTACAGGCAAGTTGCAGGTATAGCAGAATAGTGTAGTACTAACAGGTAGTCTAATGTCTGCATAGCAGACTACTTAAATTAGATAATAATTAAAGTTATACATATGGCTTGTGGTACACTCTTCATGTAACTGAAAACTATAGGGGAACCCCATGTTGGACCTTATATATCAAATTAATAAAAATCGCCTGGCAATGTAAGCCACTTTAAAAAAAAAAAAAAAAAAAAATAGTTATTCTTATCAGTGTTCATACAACTCCAGTTCCTTTCGTAGCTCTCTACTGGTATCTACTTTAGATCTATCTAGATGTTTCACAGGTTAGATCCTTTCAAATCTAGTTAGCCGCTATACCAGGTTGGTGTTGCCAATTAGCAGATCGGACTTACTCACACCTAGTCTAATCTGCATCTTTCTGAAGTTTAAATTTTATTCCAGATTAAGTGTTAACCAGCTTAACTGTCGAAGCCTGTACTACTTTACCTACTTGACATTCTACTATGCAAGTTTCTCATACCCGTATATTTCATCAAGATTTATTCATATAATGTTACGCCTCTCAAATACTTATTACACTACTAATATCTGGTAATTTGGTATAACTTAACTTACAGAGTTACAACTCAAAAAACGAGCAGAGTTTACTATACCAATTAAGATTTAAGGTCTAGGTATAATTCAAATTTTGTCAACAGTAGAATTTAAACCCTAGACCTCTGCATGGCAGTCTGGCAACCTAACCACTACACTAAGATCACCAGACCTAGCTTTTATTACTTTTAATATATAATAATGAATTATACTTATATTATTTGATTTGAGTTAAATAAAAGAAGTGAATTAAAATTTTAAATATCTTCATTTTGTAGGATGATTATATTTGTTTAAAAATTTATTATAACAGGTTACTTCAGTATGTGATGAAGAGATAGTTACTGAAGTTGAGTTAGAGTCTTCTGTAGAAACACTCGCTATATATTTGGTTTTCACAGTTGTGAAGTTTGCTAAAGCCTGCTCTGTACATTGAGTCTAACTAATATAAACTTGGTTCTCCACAGAATCTTAAACTTTTATTATAGATTTAATATATTATACTAATTAATAAATTTTAAATCTATTTTATAGCATTTAAATAATTTACTATATTTATAAAATAAAGATATTAATTTATTTATTCTGAATAATGATAATATTAATTTTGATAATTCTAAAAAATTGAGTAATTTGCATACTTTAACCTATAATTATTATAATTATAAAACAATATTTGTACAAAATGAAGATATTTAAAATTTTAATTCACTTCTTTTATTTAACTCAAATCAAATAATATAAGTATAATTCATTATTATATATTAAAAGTAATAAAAGCTAGGTCTGGTGATCTTAGTGTAGTGGTTAGGTTGCCAGACTGCCATGCAGAGGTCTAGGGTTTAAATTCTACTGTTGACAAAATTTGAATTATACCTAGACCTTAAATCTTAATTGGTATAGTAAACTCTGCTCGTTTTTTGAGTTGTAACTCTGTAAGTTAAGTTATACCAAATTACCAGATATTAGTAGTGTAATAAGTATTTGAGAGGCGTAACATTATATGAATAAATCTTGATGAAATATACGGGTATGAGAAACTTGCATAGTAGAATGTCAAGTAGGTAAAGTAGTACAGGCTTCGACAGTTAAGCTGGTTAACACTTAATCTGGAATAAAATTTAAACTTCAGAAAGATGCAGATTAGACTAGGTGTGAGTAAGTCCGATCTGCTAATTGGCAACACCAACCTGGTATAGCGGCTAACTAGATTTGAAAGGATCTAACCTGTGAAACATCTAGATAGATCTAAAGTAGATACCAGTAGAGAGCTACGAAAGGAACTGGAGTTGTATGAACACTGATAAGAATAACTATTTTTTTTTTTTTTTTTTTTTAAAGTGGCTTACATTGCCAGGCGATTTTTATTAATTTGATATATAAGGTCCAACATGGGGTTCCCCTATAGTTTTCAGTTACATGAAGAGTGTACCACAAGCCATATGTATAACTTTAATTATTATCTAATTTAAGTAGTCTGCTATGCAGACATTAGACTACCTGTTAGTACTACACTATTCTGCTATACCTGCAACTTGCCTGTAAGTTACCTATTTAAACACTCTGTTTAACTAACCTATTCCTATTACAAACTAACTTACTGTAACATCTAACTGCATATACCAGCTAGCTTGTTACAGATCTATTTCTTAACACCAGCTTAGATCCTCTCGGGATGCATATTACTCATCATATTGTGAGTATACAGAGCTCAGTTAACCTCGAAGCAAACCTACTAGAGCAGCCTGTGCCTATTTCACAAACTCACCTAGCTTAGACCCTTGTAGATGTTCGTACAACTCTAGTTTCTTCTGTAGCTCTCTACTAGTTTTCTGTGTCTATCTTCTCGGATATTTCATAAGGCAGATCCTCCCAATCCAGTTAGCTGTCAAGCCAGGTTAGTGTTATCAATTCTCCTCATAGAACAGATTTATATACACCTAACTCGATCTGCATCTTTGATAATAGTTTCCTTTCTGAATCAAGCATTAGCCAGTGTGACTATTGAAAGCTGTACTACTTCACCAACTCAGAATTTCTACTATGCAGGTTCCCTGTTCATAGACCATTATGTGCATATATCATCCTGTGATTAACTACCATCACACAATATTTTTTCCTATCAAGATTTATTTGTGTGTGTATATTATCCTGTGATTAACTACTGCCACACTACCAAAGTCCGATTGACTTGATGCAACTTAACTTACAGGGTTACAACCCCAGAAATGGACAGAGTTTGCTGTAAGTTGGATACAAGTCTTAGAAATTATTCAAATTTGTCAATAGTGGGATTTGAACTCTAGTTCTATTGCATGGCAGTCTAGCAACCTAACCACTACACTAAGATCACCAGACCTCTAATAAGGATAACTATAATTCTTCTAATTAAGTAAAGTTACTTCAAATGTAGAGAGCAGATCAAAAATTCAGGATACACATGTAAAAACTTGAAATAGTATAATATACCAGGCTGGTAGTGATAATACAAAACACAAAGGTATACTAGTTCTTCTGAATACTAATTATGTGGTAGTAGTATATCTGTATTACAAAATATATAGCTAGAAGCAACATATGTTGCAAAACATATCCTGGACCTCACCAATACATGGAAATATCTATAAATAGAAATTTGTATATATACAACTTATCTCTGATATTACGTTTAGATGAGTCTGTATCTTAGAATACCATTGTCATAGCAACCCAAACTGCACCAAATTGGGAGTAGCTATGAGGCTATGAACACCTCATCTAGTTACCAATTTAGGAGTTATTTATAAGAAGTATGGGAAGATATAGTGAATATAGCATAGTAGTCATACTTGAAAAGAAAGAGGTTATAGGAATCTAGGTAATACATAGTTGTAGGCTATGGACTACTCTAGTAGGTTCTATACGAGGATAGATAGTATATGTAAATGTACTGTAAGTCCTAAGCTCAATTTAGTAATGTAGATTAGTTTGAAATTATAATATAAAAATTATAACAGATAATTTAATTCACAATAAACAAATTGATCTAAGTACTCACCTTAACATTAAAAAAAAAAAAGTAATAAAAGCTAAGTTATTTATTAACTTTTTGTTAAATAATTAAGCTATTGGTCCTAATTATAGAGAACAAGAATATACTACTTTCTATTGAAATATATTAATCTAAACGAATATAAAATAATAAGTACAAAAGACACAATTTAGTAACTCTCTCCATAGATTATTTAAACCAAGTTTCTAAAAAAATATTTTGTCATAACTAAAATTCTACTAAATAAACCTCTTTTAGGCTATTAAATAAAGTTGTTCTACAGACAATTTTATTTTCAAACAGTCTAGTTTTATATCTCTGTGCTAGATACTACTAAAGATATTAATTATTCTAGTTCTCTACTATTTTTGTTTATTTACTCATAATTTTACTAAGTAAACTTATTTTGCTTATTAATAACAAAAGATTTAGCTCTCTATATAGATCATTTTGGTAAAAGTTTTATTAAAAACAGACCAAAACTCAGAAAATTATCTCAAAAAACCTCTTCAAAGGCTTTTTTCTTTTCTATAGATTAATTTAGAATTTTTCAAAGACAATCTCAGAAATTTTACTAGCTTGCACTAAAAAACAACTTTATAAACAACCTCTAAACTATCCAATTCCAGAAATTTCACTCATAACTTCTGAAAAATCTATAGGCTTTTTGAAAAAATCTTTGACTACTTCTTGTAACCTAAATATTAGATCTAACTGTAACCTAACTGTAACTCAAATCTTAAACCTAACTGTAACCTAACTGTAACTTAACTCTTAAACCTAATTGTAACCTAATTGTAATCTAACTGTAACCTAACTATTATCTATTTTTAACTATACTAACTACAACTAATACTACTTCTGACTCTTACAATTACCTGGCAAAGTTTGGCTCTTCAAGAATATTGTTTTCTCTTATTATTCTTTCTAATCTAGTTGTATAGACTTTAGTAATACACTTTCAGAATATTTCTAAAAGTGCTATTAGTCTTATATTATTCAAATTAAATTGCAAATTTTATCTTTAGGTATAAAGTATATCTGACTAATTTTTTATTTGAGTAGGGTTCTGCTTGTTTTTAGATACAAACTAGCAAAGTTTCTAAAATCTACTTGTATCTCTATACTAGCTTGCTTAATTAGAATATATCAAATATCTGATATACCTGGTACTGTATTTGTTTTAGGCTTTTGGATATTAAATTCCACTCTTCTTCCATTATTCTACTATTTAAATCTTTATACTAGCTTTTCTTAACTCTTGTTAGTAGTATATAGACCTCTTTCTAGCTTTTTAAAAGTTTTCTTGCTAGAAACTTTTTTGAACTATCTTTGAAAATAGTTAGCTGTTCTTTCAAGAACTTCTTTTGGTTTATTAAAGAGTTTTTTTAACTTCTTTTTTATCTATAAGTAGTTTGTCAATTACTACTTTTTTGAAAGGCTTTACTTGCAAACTATTAATCATTCTTCTTTAATTGTCTCTAATCATTTCACATTTTCAGTCTATATACTCATTTATTTCTAATCTGCTAGCTATAGTATTTTCTACTACTAATCTGTTTTTTAATATTGACTACTATTTAGAAAGCTTTTCTTGTAATTTCTCACTTTACAAAGTCTCTAGTATTACTATATTTGACTCTGTTTTCTTATTTATTTTCTTTATCTTTCACTTAATTTCTAGTTGATCATTTTCTGTTCTTCTTGTTCCTATTTTCTTTTATAATCTTTTACTAATTTTCTTATTGTATTTATTGTATTTAGCAATTCTGAATGAATTTTTTTAGAGCTTTGTTGCAGTCTGAGTTTAGCACCTTTTTGCAAAAGATTTTATCTTCTTCTGCTTGTTTGATACTATTACTTATAATATCTTATTCTTTGTTCAGATCTATACTATCTATAGATCCTTTATTGTTCTTTTTAATTTGTTCTTCTATTTATAGCCTTTGGTTTAATTTTTCTTAAGTAGGTACTATAACTTGTTTTTGTAATCGTTCTAATTTTCTTCTATTGCTTTATTATATAAAAAATTTGTTTTTTTAACCCCCTTTCTTTTAGTCTGTGCTAAACTGTCTTTGAAGTTTAGATGATCTAGTAGTACTTTTGCTACTACTAGTCTATAGTCACTACCTGTTTCTAAGATTATTTCTTTGATTATAGCTTTTTTAAGACCAAAAATCAAACTTTCTAAGATTCAGATCTGGTCAATTCTCATACTGTCTTTTCTGTTACTCTATGAGTATTCTCTTTTATTTAGATGTAATTCTTTAAATATATCAACAAAGTTCTGTTTTACTATTTAGCTACATAATATAGTTTTTTTGTAATTGCTATTTGTTCTACTGCTTCTATCAGTACTTGGCTGTATAATATAATTAAAGTCACCTATTATAATAAAGTACATGTTTAGTCTTTTCTGAGCTATTTTTTTCATTATTATTCTCTGCACTTCTTTTCTTTTTAGTTAACTATTTAGCACTATATATACAATGAAAATAACTAGTTCTAATTATTTGAAGAAAAAATATATCTTGAGCAAATAGCTACTGTATTTTTTAATCTATTCTATATAATTTGACTATTTCTTGCTTAATATTATACCTACTCCTGAACCCTTGCTTTTGCTTTTTTCTGTATTAGTCTAGAAGCTATTTATATTTTCTTGATAACTAGTTATGAAATAGCCTTCTCTTTTTAAAATGTTCATTTCTATTATTCCTACTATATTGTAATCTTCTTCTTCAAATTTGTCTATTAGTATTTCTAACTTGTGTCTATTACCTTTTAATCTATTTATATTATAAGCTACTATTTTAATACTTTTTCTAACCTCTTATATATTTATACTTTTTCTGTTAATTCTAGTACTTTTTTCTATATAGTTTATCTTTTGTTTTGTCTTATTTTGCTATACAAGTTTTCCTTCTTATATAAGCAAGGTTTTCTTTAATTCAACTAGTATGAAAATTAGAAGTGATTTAGATATTTTACTTCTAAATCCCTAATTTTTTTTTCTAAATTTTGTATTAATTGAGCTATGTTATCTTAAGATCTGTTATAGTTTCTATAATAGCTTTGCCTATTCAATTTCTCTTTTTTGTTACTTTTTATTTTCTTTTAGAAGCTATTTTTTTTTACTAATTTAAACCTTTCATTTTTGTTATTATATGATAAAGTCTGAGCTTTTCTATATATATTTTAGTTTTTTTTATACTTATTTAAAACTAAACTAATTAAAGCTTCTTGCTAATAGCTTTTCTCTTTTTGTACTCTTTCTTAAACATATTTCGAGCATTCAATTTCTTGTTCTTGTTTGAACTCTTTTCTTTTTACTAAGCTCTTTTCACTTCTTTTTATGAATACTTTATTATTCTCATACTTTTTAACTCTTTGGTTCTTAAGTAGCTCTACTTTTTGGTTTCTAGAATTTGCCCATCTTAGCTTATTGTTGTAGTAATATATTGAAAACTTACAGATATTTATTATATCTTTCTAATTTTCAAAGTATACTATCACACTACTCATATTATTATTGTTAGTATTTTGGAAAATATATAGTGTCTTGGCTTCAGATTACTTGACTTGTTTCTAGAATAGCACTTTATTCATATTTTCTAGTAAATCTAGTAGTTTTTTTGCTAAATCTGTTTCTTATATAAAGTAATTCAAGATTGTTAGTACTTGCTATTACTTTTACTAGAACTAGTTCACAAAAGGCAAATACCAGATTTCGTTCATTTTTCCTCATCAAGGGTGTCTACTTTAAACTCTATCTCTGCTTTTGTTTTATCATATGTACTTTTTATTATCTTTATATATTCTACTCTTCCTATAAAATAAACTGTCTTGAAAACTTGAGTTCTTTTTGCTTAATTTGATAAGTCTCAAATAGTTATTTTGTTTTCTTCTTTGTTTTCATTTATATAATAATTCTATATATAAGTCTTTTTTTTTATTTTAAATGCTATATACTTTTTTGAAAGGTTTTTTTCTCTTTTTTTTTTTAAATGAAGAATATAATTATAGTAGCTATTACTTTGTTATTAAATAGATTTTTATCCAAAACTACTAGTTATACTTCTTGATTAAAAAATTCTGTGATAATATAAAGAAAATTAAAGCTAAGTTATAATAGTAAAAAAGAGAATATGACAATGACTTTTCTTACTAGATTTTAGATATAATTAATTTAGTCATACTATTAAGTTGTAAAAGTATATTCTAAGTTGTTTTTTAAAAATTATAGGATATGTATATAGATATAGTAAAGCATCTTTTTTTACAATATATATACTCTTTCTAAAGCAAATTTAAGGAGTTCTTGAGGAACTATTTGAATGAAGCATATTCTAAGTATATGTCTGATCTAAGCATAAATGAATTTACAAACTACTTCTATTTTGAGTAGTTTAGTGTCATATATTATAATTTTATGAATATTATTATTTACTATATTTTAATTTATTTTTTAATAAACTTTTAGTTTATTATATTTCTATTGTTTGTAATTAGAAGATTTTTTTTTTGTAGTTTATTGATTTATATACTTTGTTTTATCTACTAGTTATTACTAAAAATGAAAAATCATTATAGAATATCATTACAAAATATTAAAAATTCTATTTAAAAGGTTTTTAAATATGAAAAGCTCTTCTTTTTAAAGAGTAATACTAATACAGAAGAAATTATAAAGTAGAAGGAAAGTTAAGAGGTTGCTAAGTACTTTTATTCCCTTTTTAAAATAAATAATAGTATGTACTGAGTTATTATTATTACAAAAACTGTATTCTCTATAACTATAGTATTTAATCTGTCAAATAAATATTGTGTATTTATATTAACTATATATGATATAGTATTTAATTCTCAATTACAAAATATGATATGTATAGAAAAGTATATGAAATACTGTATAGAGAAGTATTTGGTAAGTATTTGATATTCATTATTTATACTGAATCTATTAAATAGTTTTGTATTAGATTTTGTATTGTATAATAATTTCTATAAAGGAGGCTTTTTCTACAAATTTGCTGAAGCAATAATAGATAAAGAGCTTAAAAACTCTAGTAAAAAATTATAGCTAACTTCTTCTCACTATACATCCAAAGCTGAATAACTATAATCAAATTTAATATGTTTTTTATAAGATAAATTAGATGATTTGTTTACACCTTATTAGTAGCAATGAATTTACTTTTTATTTACTTTTTTTTTTTCTTATTTTTTCTTTTTTTCTTTTTTTTTCTTTAAGAATACTTTCTGCATTATGTGTAGCTTAGTTATAATATTGATATTTGTAACAATATAATTATATTAATAAAATTGCTTTAATAAATTCAATATTTTGCTTTAGAATTTATTATATATTTTATAAAATTTGACTTGTAAATAATATATGATATAAATTAATATATATCAATCTTGATTATAATCAATTAGTTTATTTTGAATATATATCAATTATATTTGCTATTGATATTTATCATTTGAATATTAACTGAATATATGGGGGGCTGCCAGTAGAAACCAACTAAATTGTTTCTAAGTAAATTTTTTTTAAACTTTAAAGTAAAATATCTTAACAATTATTAAACTAAACTTGATAAAAAATTTTTTATTTTAATTCTATATAGTTATAGAATTAAAATAAAAAAAAATTTATCAAGTTTAGTATAATAGTTGTTGAGATATTTTAATTTAAAATTTAAAAAAAATTCACTAAAAACAATTTGGTTGGTTTCTACTGGCACCCCCCATATATCAATAGTTATTACAATTGATAAACTTTGCAAAAGTAATTAAAATTGATATATATCTATCTGGTTAGTAATCAATATATCTCTCTATATAAATTTTGCTGATATATATAGAACCAAAAATAATTTAATTTAAAAATCTCATTATAGTAATTTGATAACATAACATTAACTATTCTAACTATTCTATTTACTCTACTTATTTTTGTTTATTTTATTTATATAATTCATTATATTATTATAAGGAATTCTAAATACAGCAAATATGAAAATTGTAATGAAAATAATACTCATTACCAAGTTTAAAAACTATATGTAGTGTATAAATTGGAGTAGTAAACTTAAAATATATGAATTGACACAAAATACAGAAACCAACAAGTACTTGATGAAGTTGCAATATGCTAATAAAGAAAATCTTTACAAGTTTTTAAAATCAAGTTTTAAAGAACTTAAATAGGATATTAATTAAACCAACTTAAAGAGATTTCATATGATTTATATAAAATTCACAAGGCTAGATACGTTCATGCTGACTTTCACAATGATAATATTTTACAAAATCAACACAGTGAAAAGAATATAAAATCTTACGTTGCTGATCCAAAAAGAAAGACGAACAAAAATTAAATGATGAAATTTATGGTATCATGCCTTATGTTGCTCCCGAAGATTTATCAGGTGGGAAATTTACACAGGCAGCTGATATTTATAGCTTTGGCGTTAGTATGACTGAAATGTCAACTGGACAAAGGCCTTTTGATGGACTTGAATTTAATAAGACTAAACTTGGAAGAGAGATTTATAAAGGATTGTGACCAGAGTTTTCTCCTGGAACTCCCGAATGCTACGTTGAATTAGCTAAGGAATGCATGCATTCCGATCCACAAAAACGACCTAGCGCATGGGGTGTTAATTATAAAATTGAAAATTGGCTTAAAGATAAAAATGAAGTATGAAAACAATTCTTAGATGCTGATAAAGTTATTAAAACATTACCAATAAACTAACCAAGTCATCCGGATCATATGTACACCAGCAAACTTATCAGCACAAAATTAATTTCAAATGCGATTAAAGAAGGTAATTTATTTTTTAAATTTATATATTAAATTATGTATAAGAATAATAAATAAATCTTTTGTTATTTAGTCGATTCTACTCAAATTATAGATGTTGGTAGAATTAATTTTGGAAATTATTGAATTACGGCACGTGCCGAATTTTTTGCCGTAATTATAGAGTGCCGTAATGCCGTAATGCCGTAATTCCGTAATGCCGTAATTCCGTAATGCCGTAATTCCGTAATTCCTTAATCCCGTAATGCCACAGTATTGAAATGCTGTTATGTGAAATGTCATAATGCTGGATTTATCACCAAATCTCAACATCCAAAAACCGAACATCCAAAATCCCGATAACAAAATCCCAGCATCCAAAATCCTGACAACACAAAACCCCAACAATGCTAAAATCCCGAAGTAAAATCCCGAAATCTAAAATCTCGATAGTTTCATAATTCCGATAGTCCATAATCCCGATAGTCCATAATCTCGATAGTTCCATAATCCCGATAGTCCATAATCTCGATAGTTCCATAATCCTGACATGTCTATAATACTGATAGTTTCATAATCCCAATAGTCCATAATCCCAATAGTCCATAATCCCGATAGTTTCATAATCTGACATGTTTATAATACTGATAATTCCATAATCCCGACAGGTCTATAATCCCGATAGTTCCATAATCTCGATAGTCCATAATCCTAATAGTCCATAATTTTATTAATAAGATAGCTGCGCGACGTAGTCACGCTAGAAACCAGGAACGAAAGCAAATATAGTAGCTAACAAATAGTACAAGTAACATACAAACAAAATAAAAGTTTACAAGATATACGGAAAGATTTTAAATATGTTTTTAATTATATTGTCATTTTATCGTAAAAATGCAGCGAGTACAGAGATATAAACTAATTTAT
>CAJVPM010000231.1:0-20604 GCA_910592325.1 Scutellospora calospora | reverse complement strand
AGTACATTCAAGAAACTAACTATTTATAAAAATACTAATAATAAAAATAATAAATAAAATAATAAGATAAAATAATTAAAACTCATTTTATAACAATGCTAAAAATTTATATAAATAAATTTTGTTTTTGCTAAGCTATATTTTAAAAATAACAATTTATTATATAAAGTAGGTTGTATATAAAGTATATTTATAGCAAATTGAGTTATAATGATAAGATTATCTTGTCATATGTATAGTACATATTTCAGTATCAAATATTATTGTTATTATTTATATATTATACAACTATAAGGAATGTTTATTGAATATTACCTGATGATTATTACATAACTACTAACTGAGCACAGATTATAATTTCACAAAAATTTATATAAATAAATTTTGTTATTGCTAAGCTATATTTTAAAAATAATAATTTATTATATAAAGTGAGTTGCATGTAAAGTACATATATAGCAGATTGAGTTAAAATGATAAGATTATCTTATCATATATATAGTACATATTTCAGTATCAGATATTATCATTATTATTTGTATATTATACAACTATAAGGAATGTTTATTGAATATTATCTAATGATTATCACATAACCACTAACTAAGCACAGATTATAATTTTGTTAAATTTTTAGCATCTTGTTTTTTATATTATTTTCTTAAGCATTTCTTAATTGCATAAAACTAAAATTATTTATAATATAATTTAATGATCACTATAATTCATATGTATATAAAATCTTTAAAATAATTACTAAAGCTCTTTGCAAACTAAAGATATACTAAATTGTAAATCATATAACTTATTTTATTTTCTATATACTGTTCAATTGATTTTCTTTTAAAGCTTGTTAAAGATCATGTATTTTCTTTTTTTTCTGTTTTTTTCCTGAAAGTATAATAAAATAGTTTAGATCTTATATATTAGTTTCACATATATTATTATGCATACTTTGTCTTAGTCTTTCTTGTTAAACTTTTTTAAGTCTATGATTTAATCTTTTTCTATATCTTGCTATTGCAGTAACTTGAACTTGAATTCTTTTTCCTCCATGTTGATAACTATTACTATTAGCCTGAGCTGTACTCTAGTTATATATTTGAAAAAAAAGATATTACTAGTCGAATATAGTATCTTTTAAGAGATGATATTGCTTATAAACTTTGATAAACTTCATATACTTTTATTTAATATAGGGTTATTTTTATTAAGAAAACTTTTAAGATTATTGCAAAACTACTAGAATTCATTTATAGCAAATTGATGAAGGTCATCATTATCTTTACTTGTATTACTACTAGTTTCATCTTGATCACTATTATGATCATTGTCTTGATCATCATCTTTACTATCACTAATAATTGTATTATTACTAGTATTATTGTTTTAAATATTGTTTTCACTATTACTGATATTATTATTGATTTAAAATTGTAAAGATACTAAGGATGCAAATTCAGAAAGTATATTTTTTTTATTTAGGTTATTAAAATTAGTTTCATAGTTTATACTAATTATATTATTATTAGTTATTGTTACAGATATAGTATTGATATATTGTTTTTGTTCAAGCCATACTTGATGAAGATCTGAATAGAATTCAAATTCTTGATATTTCTCTTCTAATGCTAAATATATATAATGATAACGGCTGCTTACTATCATTATGAGTATTTGATTCAAACTACAAATATTATAATAAGTAGCTATTGAAAACTAGTATTTATATAGAGTATCTGTTAAATTACATTCACATATTCCAAGCTTCATGTCTATGAAATACTATATGTCTAAATTTTTGCTACTTTTATACTTAAATATTATTGAATTAATATTTATAATTTTAATATCATCAATAGATCTAATTTTCTAATCTAAAAGTTGAAAATATAGTTAAATATAATTATCTTGCCTATTATAGGCTATAGCTAGCAGTTTGAAAGTATAATATAATTCTATTATATTTATAATAAAGTAAAAGATTTGTACTATATTGAATACTTGTATTCACCTAAAAATAATATCTTTTATAATTCAGAATCTAGCTTCAGCAATATTATTTGTATTATTATTATGAGTAGAAAGCTGTTGAAAAAAAATAGCCTATTCTTTGCAACACTTCTACAAAAATTTAAAATATCTTTGAAAATTTGGATATTTAAAGTATATTTGATTTGTTGTAAGTTCTGCATATATGGTATTAAGTATAACCACATTCTGTGCAAAAACAATTTTTTTATATATTCAATAAAAATAATATGATCACTCATATGAATATTATACTTTTCTTCTCATAACCATCTTTACATTGCCTGTAGAAAATGAAAAATACATAATAACAAAGTTGACTTTTCCTAAATACAGCATAATGCTTTTCTTACTAAACTAGAATCATTAGTTATAATTGCTTGTGATCTAGTAATTAATCTATGTTTACTAAATGCAGTAGATAGCATTATATGTTTTAATACTTCTAAGGCACTTGTTAAAGTAGATATAGTTTTATCTGATGTCAATATTACAGCAAGAAGTAAGCCACTAATAGGTGTGCTTGTTGAAATAACAGTTAAGAGAGTATTAAGATTATCAAGACTTGTAGTAATATCTATATATACTAATTCACTAGCTTGTTGTAATGAATGACAGTATCTTATAAACTTTGTAACAATAACCAATATAAAAGGTTGGTTAGGTTTATTATCAGTTAGTGCAATATATAGTTACATCTAAGCATTTCTTCTATTACTAGTATTAAACTCTTTAACCTCTCAGCTAAATGAGAAAATATTTCTTTTTCATTTTGTGTACTAACTAATTTATTAAGAAATTTTTTATAAAAGTTATAAATATAATATTTTGTAGACATATTGCTCTATTAGCTAGTACCACTTCATCATTATCATATTTTAATTAAACTTCTTCTAAGTATATATTATATGCACTTGTAAGGTTATATCTAGTTTTAAAGAGTTTAAAAAATATATCTTTTGTATTATTAGATATAGAGTAGAAGCTTGTAGTATAACTTGATACTAGAGAGTAATTATGATAAAAAAGTAGTGAAATTATACAAGAATAAAGATTATATTTATTTTGAACTATTATACTAAATATTGCTGAGCAGTCAGTATTTCATACTTGTATACTAACTTTATTCTTTTCTTTTATTATATATTCTATATTTATATTTATTTCATCATCAATTTTATTATCTTTTTTTGTCCCTATTTTAATTTCACTAAATAGCTATGAATATAATAATAATGCTTAGAAAAAAGGTAATGAATGCCTTTTACAATTCATCCTTAGATTTTCTTTATAGTTATTTTATATAAATTAAAGAACTTATTAAGCTATATTTTAGTATTGTCTTTAGTAAAAATATTTATACTAAACTTTGCTTAGAATAGTTCTGTATATGTATCTAAGAAGCTATATAGTTGAACTACTCTGAATAAATCAATAATATAATTATATTTCTGAAGTAAAACTTACTACAAGATAGTGAGTTATCTTGAGTAATTTCAATATTTGATAGTGAAATAGAAGATATATTCATTTGAGTAGTGTTTAGTATCAAATTTAGATCTATTAATAAAAATTAAAGAGAAATTATATTAATATGTATATTTAAGAAATCTCAGGAAGAACCTTTTATAATCTAGATCTAAGTATTTAGTAAATGAAAAAGATTGCTTTTATAAAGTAAATAGAGAGTATTACATCAATGCAAATTTAAAGTTTACTATTACATTTATGATTTATTTTATATAAAACATTATATCATTTATATTATACTTTAATTACTTCAATATACAAGCTATTTGTGAATATTATAATACTATTAAATAATTATTTATTAAAAAAAAAATATTTTAGATAACTTTTTATACCTAATAATATAAAACTCTTTCTCGCACTCCTGAGTTTATATATAAAAAAAATTAACAACAAAATATTGAACAAATATACAACAAGTAAATAATAAATAAGTAACTATTATTCTATACAAAAATGAGCTCTATTACAATTACAGCTAGGCAATATTAAGAGAATGCATGACAATATCTCTGCTCTGCTAGAACTTGCCAAAGACTTGTTGCTAACTAGTTCAGCAATAAAACAAAATAACAAAAAGCTAGTCTGCCTTACTTACAAAACTATTAGCTCATCAAACATGTCTCAATGACAAACACAAACTAGTAAGAAACGAAGAAAGAATTCTACCTCATCAGATAGTGCTGATAGTATACAAACTGAAATACAAGTTGAAGACAATATTTTAATGCAACAAAGTAGCGATGCTTCCCTCTCTAAAAATTCTAATACTACTGTATCACCTACAAGCCAAAACATAACAAATACAAATCAGAACCAGTTGCATCAAACAATAACTAAAAAAGGAAAAGAAATTAGTATCAATTTTTCTGCGCCTAATGCAGAGTTGACTAATATACCTAGCAAGAATCAAGTAACTCAACAAACTAAAATAGGAAGTAGATCTTCAATCAATGAACAGAATGATCATATGTTAGAAACTAGTTCAGTCAATATAATTGAAGATATTAAAAATCCTCATCCTTCATATAGCCAAGTCATCTCTTATAGTTTGCAAAAACAAACAACAACTCATGATAGAACTGATATTAGAAATGTATGGGTACAACAATTCAGAGAGAGCCTATCTGATATTAGAAAAAAACAACTATTATATATGATTCACAAATATGGCTACTAGACAAAATTGTCAGTTCTCTCACAACACTAGACTCTCTAAAAGAACTGATTAAATACAAGCTAAGTATTCTACCAACAAATATTAATATCCTATATACAATTAAAAAGAAATTTGAATACCAAAACATAGCCTTCTTTTGTTCCTTTATGCGAACTGCTGCAGCTCGCCTAGTATACCAACTAGAGTTTGAATCACTTATGCATAATACTTTAGAGTCATACAAGAAACAGCATAGTATTTGTATTACAAACAAAAAGAATTATGACCAAATCTTTATGAAGCTTCGAACAATGCTCTCTTTAGATGCTCTTTTAAATTTAGATTTGATTTGATCAGACATATATGAAGCAATATAATATATCCTCTACTTCATTAACTTTGCAAAAATTCAAACAGAGCTAAAATTTGAAAATATACTAAGCATAATCTAGGCTGAGAAAAAATACCCTCTTTTGCTACTACCATCTGCTCCAAATCTCATAAACAGTAAAATTCATGAAGCTATTCCTTTTACACTTTCTAGCAAGGATAAAAGACAAGCAGACACAATTGCAAAAGTATTAAGATTAGCTTATACCTTTACTTGTATACCAGAAGATTATTTTGATGATAAGCATCTACTACTTCCAGACTCACCATTCTCACTTGATGAATCTTTGAGAGACTTCTTTTCAATAACTTTCTATTCAGAACTAAAATCTCTTTCAAAATATAAAGAGAAATTACAAAAAATATATATTGTATATTATATTCTAAATATATATTTTGACTTCCTAGCTTCAAAACAAAAGCTTCTTTGTACTCCACAAGAGCTAATATCACGTTTGAGAGAAATATTTCCATTCTTCTCAAAAAATGACGAAGATTTCAAAGAGCATATACACCTTCTAAAAGAAAGCTATACTTTTGCAAGATTACCAAATGATTATATTATACAAAGACATCATCTACTAAATGATCCAAACAAATTACTATTGGAAAACAAATATATATTTCTAATAGAAGATAAAGTAACTACTCGAGTATTCATTGATAAAATTCCTCCAACATATCAGATACCTGCATCATTTCCATCTAGCTACATGACTATAAACTCTACTGACCTACTAAACTTGCAAGAGGAGTATTCACAGGTTGATAGAGTTAATTTAACTATCCCTATTACTACACCTAGGCAACTCAGTATTGCAGTTAAAGATCTCAGAAAATACTACTACTTTAAAAAGATTTCAGAAAATTAGATTCAAATCGAAAATGCTAATAATGATCTAGCTGAAAGTCCTCAAAGAATACCTAATATACTAGAGCAATTTATAATAGCTGCTAAACAAATAGAAGAACTAGTACACTTCAACTTTCTAATTACAAAACATGAAGAGGTTACAAAACTTTTATGTATATACTTTACTTTTCAAACATTTTCTCTATTCATTTTTGATCTACTAGATCTCCCAGAACCTAGTTGAGAGATCTTTGACAATAATAACTTACAATATATCTAAACTAATATATCAATAGAAATCAGCATAGAAAATAACAAAAATGATTAAAAAAAATACTTCTGAAAAAATTAACTTTGCAACACACAACATACAATGATTAAACAATAGACTAAAACTACACAACTAGCTAACATATTGCAAAAAAAAACAATTCTATATAGTTTTAATAACAGAAACTAAACTTAAAACAAAGGTTCAACAATATTAACTAACCTACTATACAAAATCTTCTCATCTAATTTTATACCAAAAAATAATACACAGCATGAAGCCTCTCTAGAAACTACTCTTGCAATATACACATCAATTAGCCTATATATAAACAATACTGAAAATTTTCCTGATACAGCAATATTTATTGATCTCTGGTTTCCTAGAAACAACAAAATAAGATTTATTTCAATCTACATTCCAACAAGCCATCCGAAGTTAGCATTCAGTATACAAAGAGTTATTAACTCATAGATAACAGAAACAAAAACAAGAAACTAGCAATGTATAATTATAGGTGATTTCAATACTAACTACCTCTTAAAAAACAAATACAAAATCCTATTTATATATTTAGAAACACTAAGTCTAAATAGTTTGCTACAATTCTATAATATCTTAGCCCCTACATAGCAATGAGGTTAACTATCAAGCCAAATTGATGATATTTGAACTACTTCTAAACTCATTCTTGACATAGAAATACTAGAGTAAATCGATCCATATAATATTACAGATAGTGAACATTGTATATTAGTGACTACTTGGTATACAAATTTTATTACAAGACAAAAACACCAGAAAAAGTATAGACACAAATTCTACAACTATGATAAAGCAATGAAAGAACAATGGGAAGAATTTAGAACTCTAATCAACAATGAGGTGCAAGAAAAAGTTAGCAATGAGACCATAAATAATATATCAATGCTAAATAAAGCCTAGGACAAATAGATCAATATAGTTAAACAAGCAGCAAACAAATACATTCCATTCTCATATAGTACTGGCAAACAATTTTATATACTCTCATTAAAGGCAACTCTATTACATCAAGTACTGACTCATGTAAAAAAAGCTCAACGTGTATGGCAACTAGTGAATACACCAATATTAATCCAAAGTACTATACAAAAGATAAACAAACACATAGAAAAAGCAAACAAATTAACAGATCAAGATATTCCTCTTATAAATGACATCGATCTCATAATACTAAACATACTGCTTAAAGCAAATTTGTACAAGAAAAGAGAAAAACTATGGCAAGCAAGAAATTTGGAACTGAATCTTGAGCAAACAGAAAGAATAAAATTTTTTGTGAACAAGAGATATGACAACTTTCAGAATAATATGACAAAAATGATAGATAGCATCTTAAAACGAAATAAACAAAAAGTAGATTTCCAAAAAATTATTACACTAGAAAAAATAATTACAAAACCAAAAGATATAAAGGAATATACTAGCAAGCATTTTGCAAACTAGACTAAATACAATCTGCCTAATAAAGATCTATAGCACATATGGGAAGAATACTATAAACCAATAGAAAATATATTGTTCTCTGTTTACAACAATCTTACAGCAGCAATTACAATAGAGAAATTACAAGATATAATCAAAATATCACTACATAACAAAGTCCCAGGACTATCTTAAGTATTAAATGAAATGCTTTGACAACTTCCTAAAGTAGCGCTTTCTGCTTTATTAGAAATTATGAATGCTTGCTTACAACTTGAACATATATCAAAAAACAGGCTTAACTTAAACATATGGCCTGTTCCAAAACAGTCATACCACAATAATAACTTAAGATATACTAGACCTATAACATTTATAGAACACTTTCGAAAGCTTTTTACCAAAATTCTTACAGTACAGCTTACAACAAAACTAGCATAACATAATATTCTCTCACCTTGTAATTCTGCAGCTTTGCTATATCAATCAACTCAGAATAATATAAATATATTGAATCATATATTTGAAGACACATCAAAAAATAACAAAGAATTATGGATAGTGCTACAGGATATGTCCAAAACTTTTGATACTATCCATATCTCAACTCTATTAAAAGCAATGAGACGTATACGTCTTTCTGAAAAATTTATCTCACTAATTACTTTCTTTTTTACAAACTATACAAATCAAGTGATCACAGACTATAGACTCTCAAATAAGTATAATGTTCAAGATAGAATTGATCAAGGGGAGACCATATCTCCTATCCTTTGGAGAATCTTCTATGACCCACTAATCTCACAAATAGATACAGAGCATGCTGAATACAGAATAAAATCAAGATATTCAAATAAAATACAAGATGTTCATATATTAGTAATAGCATATATAGACAACTCTGTATGAATTGCACATAACAAACAAGACCTTACAAAGATATTAGATACTGCATATTCATTCTATACTTTGCATAATATCCAAGTTAATCCATTAAAATCAGTCTTCTATACAAACTTAAAAAATGCAGATGCTAATATTACTTTCTGAGACAAACTTATACCACAAAGTAAAATAAATGCAGTATTTAAATATATAGGAGCTTGGTTCATAGGTAACTCCACATATAGATCAGCACAAGAATTAATCATACAAGAAGCAAAACAATGCCTCTAAAAGCTAAAATAGGCAAAAATTACAGAAAAACAAACTATATATTTGATTAATAGTGTTCTAATTTCTAGATTACTTTATTGACTTAATTCTTGTTATCTAACAGAAAACTAACTTAGCATATTTACTAAATCATATCTAGAGTTAGTCAGAAATCAGACAACAATTGCACATTCTATACCAAATTCATATTTGTTACATTCTAACATATATGCACTCAAATCAGTAAAATAACAACAACGTCTACATTTATGCACTAACTTAAATAGAGAAATGAACTCAACAAACTTATACAAATCAATATTAAAAATTAGATTACAACAACTACAAGATGCTGCTACAACTAATCTATCAATACTATCACATTTGCCTGTATTTCTAACTAAGCAACACCTATCACATATTGCACAAGCAATATATGCTCTACACTCCTTTCTTCTACAAATAACGAGACTAGTAAATCCTTAGCCAATTCCTCTTACTATACTAGGTAACTCCATAAATACAATACTAGAAACACAACATAACTCTTATTATATAAAAGCAAAGTTAACACAGTAAAATATTGTTGATATCGAGCAATTCTTAAATGACAACAATTCAGATATTCTGGAATAAAAACATATATATAATAATTGCAACAAAATATCTAGAGGACAAGAACCTAAGTAGTTCACTAAGATTACAGATGCAATTACTTTTGCAATGAATCCCTCATTAGTATTTACTAATCCAAACTCTTATACACTAAAAAAATAGTATCTGCAAAAAAAAAATAGGCAATTACACCTGAGCTCAAATATGGAAAGATAACAAGCTATAATGACACAAATGCATTGCTAGTACATTACATAATCTCTACAAACAATAAAATAAGCTTATGTAAAGGATGCTCATTCAAAGACTTAACATTAGAAAAAAGAAAATGCTCATGAATTATACTAAGAGAATATCTATACTTAATTCAAGTTGATAGCAACTTGACTATACACACTAATCTAAGAGATCTAGCAAAAGCTTTCATAAAAAAAATAGAGGTCACTAACGTGAACAACTCTATACCAATAGCCAAATCTATAATAGCAATACAAATATACAGAACCACAACAGCCTTTCCTGACATCGACCCAGAGTCTTGGAAAAGACTCAACAAGATTAACAGTGGGAAAACTAATATAACAATAAATCTTCTGACACTAACACGACAAAGCATGGATTTATCATATTCATCAGCAACAATTACAATAGATCTGCATTCTATAGCTTAGCATCTCACTAATAAGACCTGGTTCCTCAAATACATGCAGCACTCACAATTCTTATTTATACTCTTACAACATTTGATAAGCTAAATACACTCAAAATAATTACAAACTCATCTGCAATACTAAATATTCTCTAACTTATATACTTCTATAGATACTAATTGCTTAGTATCTATAGAAGTATATAAGTTAGAGAATATTTAGTATTGCAGATGAGTTTGTAATTATTTTGAGTGTATTTAGCTTATCAAATGTTGTAAGAGTATAAATAAGAATTGTGAGTGCTGCATGTATTTGAGGAACCAGGTCTTATTAGTGAGATGCTAAGCTATAGAATGCAGATCTATTGTAATTGTTGCTGATGAATATGATAAATCCATGCTTTGTCGTGTTAGTGTCAGAAGATTTATTGTTATATTAGTTTTCCCACTGTTAATCTTGTTGAGTCTTTTCCAAGACTCTGGGTCGATGTCAGGAAAGGCTGTTGTGGTTCTGTATATTTGTATTGCTATTATAGATTTGGCTATTGGTATAGAGTTGTTCACGTTAGTGACCTCTATTTTTTTTATGAAAGCTTTTGCTAGATCTCTTAGATTAGTGTGTATAGTCAAGTTGCTATCAACTTGAATTAAGTATAGATATTCTCTTAGTATAATTCATGAGCATTTTCTTTTTTCTAATGTTAAGTCTTTGAATGAGCATCCTTTACATAAGCTTATTTTATTGTTTGTAGAGATTATGTAATGTACTAGCAATGCATTTGTGTCATTATAGCTTGTTATCTTTCCATATTTGAGCTCAGGTGTAATTGCCTATTTTTTTTTTGCAGATACTATTTTTTTAGTGTATAAGAGTTTGGATTAGTAAATACTAATGAGGGATTCATTGCAAAAGTAATTGCATCTGTAATCTTAGTGAACTACTTAGGTTCTTGTCCTCTAGATATTTTGTTGCAATTATTATATATATGTTTTTATTCCAGAATATCTGAATTGTTGTCATTTAAGAATTGCTCGATATCAACAATATTTTACTGTGTTAACTTTGCTTTTATATAATAAGAGTTATGTTGTGTTTCTAGTATTGTATTTATGGAGTTACCTAGTATAGTAAGAGGAATTGGCTAAGGATTTACTAGTCTCGTTATTTGTAGAAGAAAGGAGTGTAGAGCATATATTGCTTGTGCAATATGTGATAGGTGTTGCTTAGTTAGAAATACAGGCAAATGTGATAGTATTGATAGATTAGTTGTAGCAGCATCTTGTAGTTGTTGTAATCTAATTTTTAATATTGATTTGTATAAGTTTGTTGAGTTCATTTCTCTATTTAAGTTAGTGCATAAATGTAGACGTTGTTGTTATTTTACTGATTTGAGTGCATATATGTTAGAATGTAACAAATATGAATTTGGTATAGAATGTGCAATTGTTGTCTGATTTCTGACTAACTCTAGATATGATTTAGTAAATATGCTAAGTTAGTTTTCTGTTAGATAACAAGAATTAAGTCAATAAAGTAATCTAGAAATTAGAACACTATTAATCAAATATATAGTTTGTTTTTCTGTAATTTTTGCCTATTTTAGCTTTTAGAGGCATTGTTTTGCTTCTTGTATGATTAATTCTTGTGC
This sequence comes from Scutellospora calospora, assembly GCA_910592325.1. Classification (NCBI taxonomy): domain Eukaryota; kingdom Fungi; phylum Glomeromycota; class Glomeromycetes; order Diversisporales; family Gigasporaceae; genus Scutellospora; species Scutellospora calospora. The sequence goes on along the minus strand of CAJVPM010000231.1, from coordinate 8,835 downwards.
TGATCTATATGTGGAGTTACCTATGAACCAAGCTCCTATATATTTAAATACTGCATTTATTTTACTTTGTGGTATAAGTTTGTCTCAGAAAGTAATATTAGCATCTGCATTTTTTAAGTTTGTATAGAAGACTGATTTTAATGGATTAACTTGGATATTATGCAAAGTATAGAATGAATATGCAGTATCTAATATCTTTGTAAGGTCTTGTTTGTTATGTGCAATTCATACAGAGTTGTCTATATATGCTATTACTAATATATGAACATCTTGTATTTTATTTGAATATCTTGATTTTATTCTGTATTCAGCATGCTCTGTATCTATTTGTGAGATTAGTGGGTCATAGAAGATTCTCCAAAGGATAGGAGATATGGTCTCCCCTTGATCAATTCTATCTTGAACATTATACTTATTTGAGAGTCTATAGTCTGTGATCACTTGATTTGTATAGTTTGTAAAAAAGAAAGTAATTAGTGAGATAAATTTTTCAGAAAGACGTATACGTCTCATTGCTTTTAATAGAGTTGAGATATGGATAGTATCAAAAGTTTTGGACATATCCTGTAGCACTATCCATAATTCTTTGTTATTTTTTGATGTGTCTTCAAATATATGATTCAATATATTTATATTATTCTGAGTTGATTGATATAGCAAAGCTGCAGAATTACAAGGTGAGAGAATATTATGTTATGCTAGTTTTGTTGTAAGCTGTACTGTAAGAATTTTGGTAAAAAGCTTTCGAAAGTGTTCTATAAATGTTATAGGTCTAGTATATCTTAAGTTATTATTGTGGTATGACTGTTTTGGAACAGGCCATATGTTTAAGTTAAGCCTGTTTTTTGATATATGTTCAAGTTGTAAGCAAGCATTCATAATTTCTAATAAAGCAGAAAGCGCTACTTTAGGAAGTTGTCAAAGCATTTCATTTAATACTTAAGATAGTCCTGGGACTTTGTTATGTAGTGATATTTTGATTATATCTTGTAATTTCTCTATTGTAATTGCTGCTGTAAGATTGTTGTAAACAGAGAACAATATATTTTCTATTGGTTTATAGTATTCTTCCCATATGTGCTATAGATCTTTATTAGGCAGATTGTATTTAGTCTAGTTTGCAAAATGCTTGCTAGTATATTCCTTTATATCTTTTGGTTTTGTAATTATTTTTTCTAGTGTAATAATTTTTTGGAAATCTACTTTTTGTTTATTTCGTTTTAAGATGCTATCTATCATTTTTGTCATATTATTCTGAAAGTTGTCATATCTCTTGTTCACAAAAAATTTTATTCTTTCTGTTTGCTCAAGATTCAGTTCCAAATTTCTTGCTTGCCATAGTTTTTCTCTTTTCTTGTACAAATTTGCTTTAAGCAGTATGTTTAGTATTATGAGATCGATGTCATTTATAAGAGGAATATCTTGATCTGTTAATTTGTTTGCTTTTTCTATGTGTTTGTTTATCTTTTGTATAGTACTTTGGATTAATATTGGTGTATTCACTAGTTGCCATACACGTTGAGCTTTTTTTACATGAGTCAGTACTTGATGTAATAGAGTTGCCTTTAATGAGAGTATATAAAATTGTTTGCCAGTACTATATGAGAATGGAATGTATTTGTTTGCTGCTTGTTTAACTATATTGATCTATTTGTCCTAGGCTTTATTTAGCATTGATATATTATTTATGGTCTCATTGCTAACTTTTTCTTGCACCTCATTGTTGATTAGAGTTCTAAATTCTTCCCATTGTTCTTTCATTGCTTTATCATAGTTGTAGAATTTGTGTCTATACTTTTTCTGGTGTTTTTGTCTTGTAATAAAATTTGTATACCAAGTAGTCACTAATATACAATGTTCACTATCTGTAATATTATATGGATCGATTTACTCTAGTATTTCTATGTCAAGAATGAGTTTAGAAGTAGTTCAAATATCATCAATTTGGCTTGATAGTTAACCTCATTGCTATGTAGGGGCTAAGATATTATAGAATTGTAGCAAACTATTTAGACTTAGTGTTTCTAAATATATAAATAGGATTTTGTATTTGTTTTTTAAGAGGTAGTTAGTATTGAAATCACCTATAATTATACATTGCTAGTTTCTTGTTTTTGTTTCTGTTATCTATGAGTTAATAACTCTTTGTATACTGAATGCTAACTTCGGATGGCTTGTTGGAATGTAGATTGAAATAAATCTTATTTTGTTGTTTCTAGGAAACCAGAGATCAATAAATATTGCTGTATCAGGAAAATTTTCAGTATTGTTTATATATAGGCTAATTGATGTGTATATTGCAAGAGTAGTTTCTAGAGAGGCTTCATGCTGTGTATTATTTTTTGGTATAAAATTAGATGAGAAGATTTTGTATAGTAGGTTAGTTAATATTGTTGAACCTTTGTTTTAAGTTTAGTTTCTGTTATTAAAACTATATAGAATTGTTTTTTTTTGCAATATGTTAGCTAGTTGTGTAGTTTTAGTCTATTGTTTAATCATTGTATGTTGTGTGTTGCAAAGTTAATTTTTTCAGAAGTATTTTTTTTAATCATTTTTGTTATTTTCTATGCTGATTTCTATTGATATATTAGTTTAGATATATTGTAAGTTATTATTGTCAAAGATCTCTCAACTAGGTTCTGGGAGATCTAGTAGATCAAAAATGAATAGAGAAAATGTTTGAAAAGTAAAGTATATACATAAAAGTTTTGTAACCTCTTCATGTTTTGTAATTAGAAAGTTGAAGTGTACTAGTTCTTCTATTTGTTTAGCAGCTATTATAAATTGCTCTAGTATATTAGGTATTCTTTGAGGACTTTCAGCTAGATCATTATTAGCATTTTCGATTTGAATCTAATTTTCTGAAATCTTTTTAAAGTAGTAGTATTTTCTGAGATCTTTAACTGCAATACTGAGTTGCCTAGGTGTAGTAATAGGGATAGTTAAATTAACTCTATCAACCTGTGAATACTCCTCTTGCAAGTTTAGTAGGTCAGTAGAGTTTATAGTCATGTAGCTAGATGGAAATGATGCAGGTATCTGATATGTTGGAGGAATTTTATCAATGAATACTCGAGTAGTTACTTTATCTTCTATTAGAAATATATATTTGTTTTCCAATAGTAATTTGTTTGGATCATTTAGTAGATGATGTCTTTGTATAATATAATCATTTGGTAATCTTGCAAAAGTATAGCTTTCTTTTAGAAGGTGTATATGCTCTTTGAAATCTTCGTCATTTTTTGAGAAGAATGGAAATATTTCTCTCAAACGTGATATTAGCTCTTGTGGAGTACAAAGAAGCTTTTGTTTTGAAGCTAGGAAGTCAAAATATATATTTAGAATATAATATACAATATATATTTTTTGTAATTTCTCTTTATATTTTGAAAGAGATTTTAGTTCTGAATAGAAAGTTATTGAAAAGAAGTCTCTCAAAGATTCATCAAGTGAGAATGGTGAGTCTGGAAGTAGTAGATGCTTATCATCAAAATAATCTTCTGGTATACAAGTAAAGGTATAAGCTAATCTTAATACTTTTGCAATTGTGTCTGCTTGTCTTTTATCCTTGCTAGAAAGTGTAAAAGGAATAGCTTCATGAATTTTACTGTTTATGAGATTTGGAGCAGATGGTAGTAGCAAAAGAGGGTATTTTTTCTCAGCCTAGATTATGCTTAGTATATTTTCAAATTTTAGCTCTGTTTGAATTTTTGCAAAGTTAATGAAGTAGAGGATATATTATATTGCTTCATATATGTCTGATCAAATCAAATCTAAATTTAAAAGAGCATCTAAAGAGAGCATTGTTCGAAGCTTCATAAAGATTTGGTCATAATTCTTTTTGTTTGTAATACAAATACTATGCTGTTTCTTGTATGACTCTAAAGTATTATGCATAAGTGATTCAAACTCTAGTTGGTATACTAGGCGAGCTGCAGCAGTTCGCATAAAGGAACAAAAGAAGGCTATGTTTTGGTATTCAAATTTCTTTTTAATTGTATATAGGATATTAATATTTGTTGGTAGAATACTTAGCTTGTATTTAATCAGTTCTTTTAGAGAGTCTAGTGTTGTGAGAGAACTGACAATTTTGTCTAGTAGCCATATTTGTGAATCATATATAATAGTTGTTTTTTTCTAATATCAGATAGGCTCTCTCTGAATTGTTGTACCCATACATTTCTAATATCAGTTCTATCATGAGTTGTTGTTTGTTTTTGCAAACTATAAGAGATGACTTGGCTATATGAAGGATGAGGATTTTTAATATCTTCAATTATATTGACTGAACTAGTTTCTAACATATGATCATTCTGTTCATTGATTGAAGATCTACTTCCTATTTTAGTTTGTTGAGTTACTTGATTCTTGCTAGGTATATTAGTCAACTCTGCATTAGGCGCAGAAAAATTGATACTAATTTCTTTTCCTTTTTTAGTTATTGTTTGATGCAACTGGTTCTGATTTGTATTTGTTATGTTTTGGCTTGTAGGTGATACAGTAGTATTAGAATTTTTAGAGAGGGAAGCATCGCTACTTTGTTGCATTAAAATATTGTCTTCAACTTGTATTTCAGTTTGTATACTATCAGCACTATCTGATGAGGTAGAATTCTTTCTTCGTTTCTTACTAGTTTGTGTTTGTCATTGAGACATGTTTGATGAGCTAATAGTTTTGTAAGTAAGGCAGACTAGCTTTTTGTTATTTTGTTTTATTGCTGAACTAGTTAGCAACAAGTCTTTGGCAAGTTCTAGCAGAGCAGAGATATTGTCATGCATTCTCTTAATATTGCCTAGCTGTAATTGTAATAGAGCTCATTTTTGTATAGAATAATAGTTACTTATTTATTATTTACTTGTTGTATATTTGTTCAATATTTTGTTGTTAATTTTTTTTATATATAAACTCAGGAGTGCGAGAAAGAGTTTTATATTATTAGGTATAAAAAGTTATCTAAAATATTTTTTTTTTAATAAATAATTATTTAATAGTATTATAATATTCACAAATAGCTTGTATATTGAAGTAATTAAAGTATAATATAAATGATATAATGTTTTATATAAAATAAATCATAAATGTAATAGTAAACTTTAAATTTGCATTGATGTAATACTCTCTATTTACTTTATAAAAGCAATCTTTTTCATTTACTAAATACTTAGATCTAGATTATAAAAGGTTCTTCCTGAGATTTCTTAAATATACATATTAATATAATTTCTCTTTAATTTTTATTAATAGATCTAAATTTGATACTAAACACTACTCAAATGAATATATCTTCTATTTCACTATCAAATATTGAAATTACTCAAGATAACTCACTATCTTGTAGTAAGTTTTACTTCAGAAATATAATTATATTATTGATTTATTCAGAGTAGTTCAACTATATAGCTTCTTAGATACATATACAGAACTATTCTAAGCAAAGTTTAGTATAAATATTTTTACTAAAGACAATACTAAAATATAGCTTAATAAGTTCTTTAATTTATATAAAATAACTATAAAGAAAATCTAAGGATGAATTGTAAAAGGCATTCATTACCTTTTTTCTAAGCATTATTATTATATTCATAGCTATTTAGTGAAATTAAAATAGGGACAAAAAAAGATAATAAAATTGATGATGAAATAAATATAAATATAGAATATATAATAAAAGAAAAGAATAAAGTTAGTATACAAGTATGAAATACTGACTGCTCAGCAATATTTAGTATAATAGTTCAAAATAAATATAATCTTTATTCTTGTATAATTTCACTACTTTTTTATCATAATTACTCTCTAGTATCAAGTTATACTACAAGCTTCTACTCTATATCTAATAATACAAAAGATATATTTTTTAAACTCTTTAAAACTAGATATAACCTTACAAGTGCATATAATATATACTTAGAAGAAGTTTAATTAAAATATGATAATGATGAAGTGGTACTAGCTAATAGAGCAATATGTCTACAAAATATTATATTTATAACTTTTATAAAAAATTTCTTAATAAATTAGTTAGTACACAAAATGAAAAAGAAATATTTTCTCATTTAGCTGAGAGGTTAAAGAGTTTAATACTAGTAATAGAAGAAATGCTTAGATGTAACTATATATTGCACTAACTGATAATAAACCTAACCAACCTTTTATATTGGTTATTGTTACAAAGTTTATAAGATACTGTCATTCATTACAACAAGCTAGTGAATTAGTATATATAGATATTACTACAAGTCTTGATAATCTTAATACTCTCTTAACTGTTATTTCAACAAGCACACCTATTAGTGGCTTACTTCTTGCTGTAATATTGACATCAGATAAAACTATATCTACTTTAACAAGTGCCTTAGAAGTATTAAAACATATAATGCTATCTACTGCATTTAGTAAACATAGATTAATTACTAGATCACAAGCAATTATAACTAATGATTCTAGTTTAGTAAGAAAAGCATTATGCTGTATTTAGGAAAAGTCAACTTTGTTATTATGTATTTTTCATTTTCTACAGGCAATGTAAAGATGGTTATGAGAAGAAAAGTATAATATTCATATGAGTGATCATATTATTTTTATTGAATATATAAAAAAATTGTTTTTGCACAGAATGTGGTTATACTTAATACCATATATGCAGAACTTACAACAAATCAAATATACTTTAAATATCCAAATTTTCAAAGATATTTTAAATTTTTGTAGAAGTGTTGCAAAGAATAGGCTATTTTTTTTCAACAGCTTTCTACTCATAATAATAATACAAATAATATTGCTGAAGCTAGATTCTGAATTATAAAAGATATTATTTTTAGGTGAATACAAGTATTCAATATAGTACAAATCTTTTACTTTATTATAAATATAATAGAATTATATTATACTTTCAAACTGCTAGCTATAGCCTATAATAGGCAAGATAATTATATTTAACTATATTTTCAACTTTTAGATTAGAAAATTAGATCTATTGATGATATTAAAATTATAAATATTAATTCAATAATATTTAAGTATAAAAGTAGCAAAAATTTAGACATATAGTATTTCATAGACATGAAGCTTGGAATATGTGAATGTAATTTAACAGATACTCTATATAAATACTAGTTTTCAATAGCTACTTATTATAATATTTGTAGTTTGAATCAAATACTCATAATGATAGTAAGCAGCCGTTATCATTATATATATTTAGCATTAGAAGAGAAATATCAAGAATTTGAATTCTATTCAGATCTTCATCAAGTATGGCTTGAACAAAAACAATATATCAATACTATATCTGTAACAATAACTAATAATAATATAATTAGTATAAACTATGAAACTAATTTTAATAACCTAAATAAAAAAAATATACTTTCTGAATTTGCATCCTTAGTATCTTTACAATTTTAAATCAATAATAATATCAGTAATAGTGAAAACAATATTTAAAACAATAATACTAGTAATAATACAATTATTAGTGATAGTAAAGATGATGATCAAGACAATGATCATAATAGTGATCAAGATGAAACTAGTAGTAATACAAGTAAAGATAATGATGACCTTCATCAATTTGCTATAAATGAATTCTAGTAGTTTTGCAATAATCTTAAAAGTTTTCTTAATAAAAATAACCCTATATTAAATAAAAGTATATGAAGTTTATCAAAGTTTATAAGCAATATCATCTCTTAAAAGATACTATATTCGACTAGTAATATCTTTTTTTTCAAATATATAACTAGAGTACAGCTCAGGCTAATAGTAATAGTTATCAACATGGAGGAAAAAGAATTCAAGTTCAAGTTACTGCAATAGCAAGATATAGAAAAAGATTAAATCATAGACTTAAAAAAGTTTAACAAGAAAGACTAAGACAAAGTATGCATAATAATATATGTGAAACTAATATATAAGATCTAAACTATTTTATTATACTTTCAGGAAAAAAACAGAAAAAAAAGAAAATACATGATCTTTAACAAGCTTTAAAAGAAAATCAATTGAACAGTATATAGAAAATAAAATAAGTTATATGATTTACAATTTAGTATATCTTTAGTTTGCAAAGAGCTTTAGTAATTATTTTAAAGATTTTATATACATATGAATTATAGTGATCATTAAATTATATTATAAATAATTTTAGTTTTATGCAATTAAGAAATGCTTAAGAAAATAATATAAAAAACAAGATGCTAAAAATTTAACAAAATTATAATCTGTGCTTAGTTAGTGGTTATGTGATAATCATTAGATAATATTCAATAAACATTCCTTATAGTTGTATAATATACAAATAATAATGATAATATCTGATACTGAAATATGTACTATATATATGATAAGATAATCTTATCATTTTAACTCAATCTGCTATATATGTACTTTACATGCAACTCACTTTATATAATAAATTATTATTTTTAAAATATAGCTTAGCAATAACAAAATTTATTTATATAAATTTTTGTGAAATTATAATCTGTGCTCAGTTAGTAGTTATGTAATAATCATCAGGTAATATTCAATAAACATTCCTTATAGTTGTATAATATATAAATAATAACAATAATATTTGATACTGAAATATGTACTATACATATGACAAGATAATCTTATCATTATAACTCAATTTGCTATAAATATACTTTATATACAACCTACTTTATATAATAAATTGTTATTTTTAAAATATAGCTTAGCAAAAACAAAATTTATTTATATAAATTTTTAGCATTGTTATAAAATGAGTTTTAATTATTTTATCTTATTATTTTATTTATTATTTTTATTATTAGTATTTTTATAAATAGTTAGTTTCTTGAATGTACT